>CM076575.1:1600709397-1600898680 GCA_034641835.2 Pinus albicaulis | reverse complement strand
GCCCACTACTTTACCTTACTAGTGGATGCCACTGTTTATCGACAGTTGGTGGGGTCGCTTATGTATCTGGTCAATACACGACCTGACATATGCTATGTTGTTAACTAGATTTCACAAGCTATGGTTAAGCCTACCAAGCTCTTTTGGAAGGCATGCAAGCATGTATTGAGATATCTCGGAGGCACATCGGGATATGGATTATGGTACAGACAGTTGGATGAGGTGAAGTTGTGTGGCTTCACGGATGCAGATTGGGCAGGGAGCCCAATGGAAAGAAAGAGCACATCTGGAGGGATTTTTAGTATCGGGTCGACAGAAGTTTCTTGGTACAGCAGGAAGCAGAGATCCGTGGCACTCAGTTCAACAGAGGCCAAGTATATGGCAGCGAGTTTGGTTGCATGCGAGGCTATATGGATGAGGAAGATCCTGGTTGGGTTGTTCGGTTCACACTACTGACCATGATTTATCAGATAATCAGAGTTGACCAAACTCCCGGCTAATCCAAACATTTCATGATAGATATAAACACATTGACATCCAAAAGATTTCATCACATCAAAGATTGTGTGCAAAGTGAAGGTCACGTTACTTTCCATACATCTCCACTGAGACCAGTATGATGTCATATTCACTTGCTGCAAAGCCTGCACAGAGCAAATCAATACCACAGGGTAGTGATATGAAGCTATGACAACCTGCCCTGCTGGGAGAGGGGAGTGTTGAGATTGAAACAAGATGATGAGCTTAGTGGAAAGAAGTCGCCTTCACTAAGTGGGCCCGCAGGCTATTTTTGGTGCAAAGTCTATTTTTAGACTATGTCTATTTTTAGACATATGGATCATGTTCTATGAGTTGAAGGATGCTATTTGTGGATGGTTGGTCAAGTCAGAAAAAATAGATGGACTTCTATTTTTAGACATATTGGGCGGAATCTATTTTTAGATTGCCAGTCTAAAAATAGATATGTTGAATATTATTAGCTCTTAATAATATTTGGACTCTAAACATTATATTATTCTCTTGGAGCACTTCAGTTAAGTGCACAGATGTGGCACAGGAGCTGACAGAAGGAATTACGCTATTCCTGAGGGTTAAGTGAAGCTATTGCATGGATACTTCAGTTAGAACTCATGTGACAGAGTTTGGTGGAGTTGATTGAGGAAGTTAGTGGAGTTGTATTTAGTTTAACTAATCTAAACATAGTTCAGCTATTTGTATCCAATTTAACTAATTGATACAATTAGTGAGAGTGGTGTGAATTAATTATTAATTAATTCAATAATTATAAACTCATTAATCAACTAAAGAATGCATCAGTTAACTTCAGTGCATGGACAATTTCAGTGGAGACCAGTGCAGAAATAGGTGAAAGAGAAGGTTAACTATCAGTTGTGACTATACAGTTGTTATTTGCAACACATAGATAATTGGAGAAGCCCATGAGGATTGCACAGTACAAGCTAGGTGGTTTATGTTATTTAATGAGCCATCCCATAGCATTGATTACACAATAGAGGCTGGCTATCAAGTGGCAAAAGATTGGAGCATGTGTTTTTCTAGATCTAGCTTGATAGTGTGTAGCAATTGAGGGTGTGCATGAGAGCTTGTGAGGAGATTTTGTACTATGATTGTTACATGATCTCCATGACATATAATATACAGATAGTTGGGGTTTTCAGCTTTAAGCTTTCCCATTAAATACTGTGTTCATATGTGTGATTGTTTGTGGTTTTAATGTATGCATGCAATTGATTTTATTTCCGCATGTGATGATCAATGGTAGAAGAGATTCTGTATTATGCATGAAGCTAAAATAGTGTGTGATCATGAGAATCTCTGTGAATAATATATCAGTTATTCAAATTTTCTACACTTCCATTTTGACTTTGTAATGCTCCTATGACTTTCCAATGAGCCTTGATTGGAATATTTCTTTAACCTGATTCATGAATTTGTTGAAATTTACATAGATGATTTTACAACCTATGGTGATGAATTTGAGGTGCCTTTGGATAATATAGAAAAGGTATCAATAAGACTAATGTAATGTCACATATCCCTTAGTAAAAAGAAATGCTTAGTGATTTCAGTTGAAGTCATTGTGTTAGGGCATCAAATTCATTCTAATTCTGTAGCAGTAGATCTAACAAAGATAAAGGTAACATTAAATTTTCCAACATCATGAACTCAAAAAGAGGTATGAGGTATGAAGCTTCCTTAGGCATGCATGATAATATTAACGCTTTATAAAAAACTTTATGCAAACAATTCTTTCTTTATTTTTCTTTGATTACTAAAAACATTGACTTTATGTGTACAAATAATTGCCAAAATGCCTTCGAGGAATTAAAAACAAGATAATCCAAGGTTCCCATCTTAAGAGAGCCCAATTGGTCCTTCCCTTTTCATATATCTATAAATGCTTTGTATATTGATATTTGAACTATCTTGGGACAAGAAGAACATTATCATACATACACAATATACTTTATTAGTAAGTATCTCTCTCCTACAAAATTAAATTACATGGTAACAAAAAAATAATTTATTGTGGCGAATCATGCTATAAATATTTTTTGGCATTATAAATGGATATCTTATGATCTTACATGCTAACTACCCTTCCATTAGGTATCCAATGAATATTCCAATTGCTAATGGTAAGGTGGGTATATGGTTGTTAATATTGCAGGAATTTGATATAACCATAAAAAATAAAATAAAATAAAATAAAGAAATGTGGTAGATTTTTTCCTTTTTGGGCTTACTACGAACAAAAATGAGCCACATGTCAAAGAATTTTTTCTTGGAAAACTCCTTTTCATAGTATCTAATAAATCATAGTGGTTTTCATATATGGCTAACTATTTGGCTACATGGAAGCTTCCACCTTATGTATACTGAGAGGAACAAAAAAATATCATCGAGCAAAGTTATATTTTTTCATGGATTTATGGATGTCTCTTTTACACTAGGTTGGATCTTGTTATTCAACAATGTGTGAGATATGATGAGATCCATGATATATTAAAGGCTTGTCATGATGGCCCTTGTGGAGGCCACTTTGTAGACAAGATTACTAGTTATAAAATACTCCATTGAGGGTACTATTAGCCCTTGATTTTCTAAGATGCCAAAAAATACGTGAAAATATGTGATAGTTGCCAATGAATGGGAAGGCTAATCCTGTCCAAAATGCCATTATAGACAAAACTATTAATAGAACCCTTTGAGAAATGGGCTCTTGATTTCATTGGACCTATTAATCCTAAATATTTAGATCCTAATAATCCAGTTGTCAATGTGAAAATTAATCAATTAGCTATTCCAAACACATTGGTTGACCTTGGATATGTTATCAATGTGATAACTTGAGAAATAATGGAAGCCTTAGGAATTTTAGGCCTTAGGTAAATGCCAGCATTATTATAAATAGTTGATTGATTCATCATCAAACATAAAGGGAATTTGGATGATGTAGTAACTTATGTGGATTCTTGGGAGTATCTTGTTGATTTCATAGTGTTACATCCTAAATATTCCCTACGAGGATATCCTTTGATCTTATGAAGACCATGTCTAACCACAAAAAATGCATATATGAGTCGCAGGTCCGACAATATGATAATTATTCTCAATAACTCCACTAAGAAACTCACTCTATTTCCTCTAGATAAGCGCAATATCAATCATAAAATTCTATTTTGGCTAAATGGAGAGGAAAGTTATGAGGATGCAGTTGCTCATCAAGTGCTTATTGTAGACCAATATCTCGCTCTCAGGAATAAAATTGAAGATGGGGACATAAATGATTCTATAACTTCATCCTCTTCATTTGACTCGCACATACTCACTCATATATTAGACCCAAGTTTCTCTTGCCACAATAGATGCATCACCCTTAGAAAATGATTCCTCTCCCTAGGAAGATCATGAATCAACTTTGAAAACTATGGAAATTATCCCTAATTTTCTTTTGAAGATAACTTAAGTTTTTTTTAAAATAGACAAATAGCATAATTTTCTATCAAAAACTGGAAACGGGTTAGGTCCCATACATACATGATGGTTATGTCTCTGAAAATTGCATAGTTTTTTCCCTTGAGACCTTAATGCTACCCTTTTTATTTTTATATCATGCTAGTACATTGTTTATACTAAATACTTCCCAAAAAACCTGACATATCTTAACATGCTGACATAACATAAAAGAGAATTACAGGCTACCCGTGACCACTAATATCCTTAGAGTTAGGAGCCGCATCAGGGAGGCTTAAGCTCTGAATATTCTCAGCAGGAGCCCTTGGGTCGACAATCATAGCCATATCTTCCTCCAAAACCATTGGCGCAAGAGCATCATGAACCCCAAATACCTCCTTTAACACACCAACAATGGTAATATCCACTTTAATCTCTATGTTATCAACTTTAGCCTTTAAGTCTATCATTCCCAGACTCAAATTCTCAATGTTTTTCTACACCAGTTCCAAGTCTTTTTCCAAGCCTGCAAAGCTAATCAGCACGATAGTCATTTGGTCTCGAATTTCCTTCACAATTTTCCTGGATGAATTCCCAATCATCTCTACAATATTTTCCCTACTCCCATGATCCTTGGTATCGTTCCCACCATTGGGGTTTGTCGCTACCATCTTTCTATCAACCCTTTCTTGCACCAGGAGTATTTTCTTTTACAACTGAAAGACCCAACCCTTATAAATAACCTCATTGTCGATGGGAGGGGGGACTCCTATCATTTCAACCTTAAATGCATTCCTTTCCTACATCTTCTTCCCAACACACTCCTCCATCTGTGTTACCACCAAAATGGTTTCACATAGATTGTCAAGCATCCTAACCCACATCTCCCACGCTTCCTCCATAAATGGCCAACTGGGAGGAATCCACATGTCAATCATCATGAAATCACAACCCATCCACGACCACCTGTGGTTTAATGCCCGTCTACCTTCACAAACTCTCGACTTCCCTTTCACCAACCCTGAGTATGGCATTAATACATTCAGTATAGGGTGAATACCGATGGGACGTTGGATCATCGTTAACTTCATATGGATACACATCGCTATGGTACATGGCATTGGGATATGTCCATGTCCTTGTTCAGAACACCTTGAGCAAGTAACGCTCCCTTGTTGGCTTGAATATCATAATTTTTATTATTTTCCCTTTTAACGTGAAATAATTTGACATCATCAAATTTTTTAATCAACATCACAATTCTTATGATCAATGTGGAGGTTTCTCACTCAAGCATAGAATCATTTTTTAGGAGAGTTATGCATCTTTGGATCACAAATATTGAATCACATTATATTATCAATTTTTTTATACCTTTGGATATGCATATTGTCAATCCTTGCCATAGAGAAAGAGCTTCATCATGGCTGTTCGTCACTTTCCCTAATTGCCAAGCGAACTTTATTTCATAATTTTCTTCGAGGTTATAAATCACCCCTCCCGCTCCTACCTCCCCATAAGATCACTTAAGTTTTACAAAAGCATAGTGAGGATTTTTCCTGGGATTACACTGACATGAAGGGGTCCATCCTGACTTATTCACTCACCATATTTATATCTAGGAAGAGTCAAAATGTGTTTTCCAACCTAATGACAAACATTGCTTTGTAGGACATAGTCAAAGAGGAGTTGCAAAAATAACTTTTGGTTATTTTTTTTTACCCAATTCTTAACACCCAATGGGCCTCCCCTCTTTATATCATGCCTAAAAAAGATTGGAAATTGGAGGATTTGTGTTTACTATAGATAAATAAATAATATCATTCATAAGGACCACTTCCCATTAACATTCATTGATCGGATGCTAGACACAATAACAAGAAATAAGTATTTCTCTTTACTTGATGGATTTAGTAGATATTACAAAATTCAGATTTATCCAGAGGACTAGAATAAAACCATGTTTATTTGTCCTTGGGGGACATTTTCCTACCATTTGGACTTTGTAATGATCCTGTGACATCCCAATGAGCCTTGATTAGGATTTTTTTTTTCAACTTGATTCATGAATTTGTTGAAATTTACACGAATGATTTTACAACCTATGGTGATGAATTTGAGGTGCCTTTGGCTAATCTAGTAAAAGTATTTTAATAAGATGTAGGGAATGTCACATACCTCTTAGTAACAAAAAATTCTTAGTGATGTTAGTTGAAGGCATTGTGTTAGGGCATCAAATTTCTTCTAATTCAATAGGAGTAGATCTAACAAAGGTAAAGGTAATATTAATTTTCCAACTCCATGAACTCAAAAAGAGGTATGAGGTATGAAGCTTCCTCACGCATGCATGATAATATTAACGCTTTACCAAAAAATTTATGCAAACAATTCATTCTTTATTTTTCTTTGATTACTAAAAACGTTGACTTTATGTGTAAAAAAAATGAGAACATGCCTTCGAGGAATTAAAAACAAGATAATCCAACGCTCCCATCTTAAGACAACCCAATTGGTCCTTGCCTTTCCATATATTTATAGATGCTTTGTATATTGATATTGGAACTATCCGAGGACAAGAAGAACATTATCATCCATACACACTATACTTTATTAGTATCTCTCTCCTATAAAATTAAATTACATGGTAACAAAAAATAATTTATTGTGGCGAATCATGGTATAAATATTTTTTTTGCATTATAAATGGATATCTTATGATCTTACATGCTAACTACCCTTCCATTAGGTATCCAATGAATATTCCAATTACTAATGGTAGGGTGGCTAGATGGTTGTTATTATTGCAGGAATTTGAGATAACCGTCATAAAAAAAAAGGAAAAGAAATGTGGTATAATTTTTCCTTTTTAGGGTTACTATAAACAAAAATGAGCCACATGTCAAAGCCTCTTTTCTTGTAAAACACATCTTCATAGTACCTACTAACTCATGGTGGTTTTCATATACAGAAAACTATTTGGCTACAGGGAAGCTTCCACCTCATGCATATTGAGAGGATAAAGTCCATGGTACATTAAAGGCTTGTCATGATGGCCCTTGTGGAGGCCACTTTGTAGAAAAGATGACTAGTTATAATATACTCCATCAAGGGTACTATTATCCCTTGATTTCCTAAGATTCCAAACAATAGGTGAAAATATGTGATAGTTTCAAATGCATGGGAAGGCCAATCCAGTCAAAAGAAATGCCATTATAGACACAACTAGTAATAGAACCCTCTAAGAAATAGCCTCTTGATTTCATTGGACCCATCAACCCTAAATATTTAGATCCTAGCAATCCAGTTGTCAATGTGAAAATTAATCATATAGTTATTCCAAACACATTGGTTAACATTGGATATGTAATCAATGTGATTGCTCGAGAAATAATGGAAGCCCCAGGACTTTTAGGCCTTAGGTAAACCCTTGCATTATTATAAATAGTTGATTGATCCATCAACAAACATAAAATTATTTTGGACGATTTAGTAACTTATATGGATTCTAGGGAGTATCTTGTTGATTTCAT
The DNA here is from genome assembly GCA_034641835.2 of Pinus albicaulis. NCBI lineage: Eukaryota > Viridiplantae > Streptophyta > Pinopsida > Pinales > Pinaceae > Pinus > Pinus albicaulis. The sequence goes on along the minus strand of CM076575.1, from coordinate 1,600,891,172 downwards.
ACCGTTACAACCTAAATATTCCCTACGGGGATATCCTTTGATATTAGGAATACCATGGCTAACCACAACAAATGCATATATCAGTTGCAGGTCTGAAAATATGATAACCCCTCTCAATACCCCCATTAAGAAACTCACCCTATATCCTCTAGCTAAGCATGACATCAATCATAAAAGTCCATTAGGGTATATGGAGAGGAAAGTGATGAGGAGGTAGTTGTTCATCAAGTGCTTATTGTAGACCAATATCCCGCTCTCAGGGAATAAAAATGAAGATGAGGACACTTATGATTTTATAAGTTCATCCTCTTCATCTGACTCACACATTCTCACTCATATGTTAGACTCCAATTTTCTCTTACCACAATAGATGCATCACCCTTAGAAAAAGAGTCCTCTCCCCAAGGAGAGCATGAATCAACTTTGAAAACTATGGACATTAGCCCCAATTTTCTTTTGAAGATAACTTAAGTTTTACAAAAGCATAGTGATGCTTTTTTTTGGGATTACAGTGACATGAAGGGGTCCATATTGACTTGTGCACTCACCATATTTATATCTAGGAAGACTCAAAGTGAATTTTCCAATGTAGTGACAAATCTTGCTCTGTAGGGCATAATCAAAGAGGAGTTGCAAATATTACTTTTAGCTAATTTTTTTTACCCTATTCTTAACTGCCAATGGGTCTCCCCTCTTTATATCATGCCTAAAAATATTGAAAATTGGAGGATTTTCATTGACTATAGATAAACAAATAATACCATTCATAAGGACCACTTCCCATTAACGTTCATTAACGAAATGCTAGACACATTAGCAAGAAATAAGTATTTCTCTTTCCTAAATGGATTTAGTAGATATGAACAGATTCACATTTATCCAGAGGAATAGAATAAAAGCATATTTACCTGTCCTTGCGGGACATTTTCCAGCCATTTGGACTTTGTAATGCTCATGTGACTTTCCAATTAGCCTTGATTGGGATTTTTTTTTAACTTGATTCATGAATTTGTGGAAATTTACAGAGATGATTTTACAACCTATGGTGATGAATTTTAGGTACCTTTGGATAATCTAGAAAAGGTATTAATAATATGTAGGGAATGTCACATATCCCTTAGTAACAAAAAATTCTTAGTAATGTTAGTTGAAGGCATTGTGTTAGGGCATCAAATTTCTTTTAATTCCATAGGAGTAGATCTAACAAAGATAAAGGTAATATTAAATTTTCCAACTCCATAAACTCAAAAAGAGGTATGAGGTATGAAACTTCCTTAGGCATGCATGATCATATTAATGCAATATCAAAAAATTTATGCAAACAATTCATTCTTTATTTTTCTTTGATTATGAAAAATGTTGACTTTATGTGTACAAATAATTGCCAGCATGCCTTCGAGGAATTAAAAACAAGATAATCCAAGGCTCCCATTTTAAGAGAGCCAAAATGGTCCTTCCCTTTTCATATATCTATAGATTATTTTTATATTGATATTGGAACTATCGTGGGATAAGAAGAACATTATCGTCCATACACATTGTACTTTATTAGTAAGTATCTCTCTCCTACAAATTAAACTACATGGTAACAAAAAGATAATTTATTGTGGTGAATCATGCTATAAATATTTTTTTGCATTATAAATGGATATCTTATGATCTTACATGATAACTACCCTTCCATTAGGTGTCCAATGAATATTCCAATTACTAATGTAGGGTGGGTAGATGGTTGTTACTATTGCAGGAATTTGTTATAACCATCATAAATAAAAAAGGAAAAAAATGTGGTAGAATTTTTCCTTTTTGGGCTTACTATAAACAAAAATGAGCCATATGTCAAAGTCTCTTTTCTTGGAAAACATCTTTTCATAGTATCTACTAACTCATAGTGATTTTCATATATGGCTAACTATTTGGCTTCACGAAAGCTTCTGCATTATGTATATTGAGAGGAACAACAAAATTTCATCAAGAAAAGTTAGATTTTTTCATGGATTTATGGATGTCTCTTTTACACTAGGTTGGATCTTGTTATTCAAAAATGTGTGAGAGAGGATGAGATCAATGATATATTAAAGGCTTGTCATGATGGCCCTTGTGGAGGCCACTTTATAGACAAGGTGACTAGTTATAAAATACTCCATCAAGGTGTTGTGGAGGTAAATCCCCTCTGCGAACAGAGGCGATCCCTACTAGCCCAGACCAGGTCTAGCAACAATCATTCACGCTACAGTGCAGGTTCCTAATTGAAAATAAACCAACTAGCGATGAAGGCTTACCTGGAATCCATCGCTGTTGCTTGTAGAAGAGGTAGCGCTCCCGTTCCTTAGCCCTGGCAGATCACGATCCCCACGATCTCCGTGATGGACACCTGCACATGCGAGAAACAAAACAAACGCAAGCGTAAAATCCAGTAGATGCAACTATATGTCAGTCAGAAAGGACATAACTCATCATCATAAACAACAACAAGAGTGGAACCATAACTGATAGTCGTTTATTATTAATCAATCAAAGGAAAATTACAACCAAGTCCTGACGCTGAATTCTCCTTCGGAGGGTCGCCAGCAGAACACGTCTCGAAAAGCCTGTCAAGGATGGGACAAAACTCTCTCTTCAGATCTTGATAATAGTCTCCTTTCTTGAGTTTGGCCTTAGGGGATTAATCAAGGCTCTTGCAGCATAAGGCTCGCGGGTACTAAACTGGCTGCCCGCGCCAATGCAAAAAGAGGTGTTTTTAGGGTTTTCTAGCAGGAGATGTCTTCAGGGGGATGAAAGTACATATTCAGGGGAATGCCATGAAAGTATTTTCAAGTTATATCACTGCTCACAGGTCACAAAATAAGCCCTCCAATGTGCGAGACGGGGAATGGTAGGGACGGTGACAAATTGCTGTGTAACATATGCCCCCTAAAGTATGAGGCTCGAACGAGAGAGAGGGGTGAAATGCTTTACGAGAACGTGTCCAACTAAAAACTCCGCCGTCGGAAAACCTGCGTGAAGAAGTACAATTGATGTCTCAAATACATGATATATATGTGGTATGGGCGCAGCCATTCATAACAGAGTATACAATAATCCAGATCCAAGGAATGGACGTAGCCATCCAATGAGGATCGATAAACAGACTCAGGTATGGTCGCAACCATCAAGTAAGTGAGTCATGTAAATAATCATATAATCCACAAAATCGCAACTTGGATTACAACAGACACAATCCAGGGTCTTGCGCTCCATCTCGACCCGAACACAGTACAAGTCCAAGCATGTGAAGAAACGGGCTGAAGTCGAACATGCAAGAACATCATCTGATTACCAGCCAATGATGAAAGCTATTAACAGACACGAGAGGTACCACCAATAATGAAAATGGCCCTCAAGGTACTACAGGTACAATCTACGGCATGTGAATCAATGAGCTGGCGTCGAACACCCGTAGAATCACTCGATCAGAGGCCAATGATGAAAACCTCACGTCGAATGCGAAGAACCTACCATTGAGGCATGCAGGCTCCAAGGCACCAGAAGGGAGTCTCTAGATCAGCTTCCTGGATAATGAGCTGAAGTCGACAGGAAGTGACCTTGATCGAAGGTGGGCCATAGTGTTTCCCACATCATCGACACGAGACAGAGGAACACAATGTTTTTGTGAATCACGATCAAGTGAGAATCAGAGGAAGGTTGGTACTTGCAGAGGTCAAATTCTCTTGAACATATGAACGACACAACAGTGGACTTGGCAGTATTTGACATCAAAAGATCAGAGGTCATAATGACGAGGCAAAGAGCAGATGAGAGGTCAAGAGGGATTACCCAAACCCACGGAGGCAAGTGAAAAACGAGATGAGATGTCCCCAACCTGACATGAATTTAGACAAGTGCCATGTTCAAGAGCGACATACTGCCGACACGACAATGATGCTGGTTCCATTTTTTCCTCACCATTTCTGGCGAGTACCCCAATTATTTTTTATAACAAGCTTGAAGGGGATAGCATATGCTTGTGGTATAAGCCATCCTAGTACTTTTAACGAGCCCTAGGAAGGAGCGACTCAGATACTGTCATTACAACTGAATCCAATGTCATCAGGGTTTAACGAGTCTGACAAAGGAAGAACTCGACGTCTTTTCATGTTTAGAGAGTTTGAAAAGATAGCGGAAAAGTAAACTCCAACGGTCCCTTTTTGTAAGTAGTTTCTTAAACCTGAAAAGGTAGAAAACAATATCTGAGAAAACCTCCTAGTCGCGATAGGCTAGGGTATTCCTTTTTCGTAAATAATCTATCCCAACCCGAAAAAGGGGTAAACGTATACTGGGTAGATGTCGTTTCACAACCACTTTAACGAGATTGAAACGACAAGGGCCTCGACAATCTTTTCATGTTTAGAGAGTCAGAAAAGAGTTGAAAGATGACTCCAAAATGACTTTTTCGCGTTTTTACCGAGTCCGAAAAAGTATAAAATACAACTCGTTTCACCATTGAAGTCACGTAAAAAACCTGTTGCTGCACACATAGGCAAGTGTAAAATCCATTTTCGACAAAATATATCAAAATATTAATAAAAAATGACTTTTAAAACCTAATGAGATTTCAAAAAGTTATAAATAGTCTCAAATGGTAAAAACAAAATTACTTTTACTATTTACCTCATTTGGAAAGCAGCAGTGGTCCATTTTGTGCAAATCTTCTGACGGCGATCGCGACTAATCCAGGCTACCATTCAGATTCCCGTTCGTTCCAGGTAAGAGGCGCTTCCCTGTACTCTATTTTAACCCATTTTTTCATTGTTTTCCATTGCTCATTATATTTATGTGGAAGATTTTTTAAATTTTAGGGCTTCACCCATTGGCGCAGGTATCGGGCACGGACTCGCGCCAATGGCCTTTTTGATACAAAGGGCCCGTGCCAACTGGCGCAACTGTCAAGGAAACAGCCGCGCCAATGGCGCAACGCGGTTTTTCGTTTCAAAATTCCAATTTGTGAGTGATTTTAAATGTTTTTCAAGCATAACAAAGATCTAATCAAGGGTTTTTGACCATGTTGATGCAGGCAACTGAGTACAATGGTGATCGAATGGAAAGAGAGGGAGAATGGGGAAGAGGACGAACTAGCCATGGAGAACGAAACTTGTATGAATGCTCTCAAGAACTGTGGGCTTAAAAATTTCTTCCTAACACCTTGCTTACGAGCTCAACCTGAGCTCTTACAATACCTGATCAGTATTTGGGATGAAAATGAACAAGTGTTCAAGCTGTGGGATCAAGTATTAGAAATGGAGGTTTCTGACGTATACTTCATAACCAGAATATCACGCAGAGGTCCAGTGCCCATATTGACAGGGAGCAGACCATCTGGTGAAAATATGGAGTAGGTAATGGCGAGGGTGTGCCCAAGGGCACGAACCAGATCAGGAAGCGGAAAGGCAGACATTCACACTGTCGAGGATTTAGCACTCAGAGTACTGCTACACACCATTACACGAGCTGCAAGATCGCAAGTTCCACATGAGGTGACCAAGGCCCAACTCATACTAGCCTCTGAGTGTATGAGTCCTACACTGTTTGATTGGGCCACAGCAGTGACAATCAACGTGAAGAGGTAGCTGACAAAATGCAAGCAAGCCAAACTGAAGCAGTTTGGCTACGGTTCTATCCTGGTATCATTCATTCTGGAATGATTACCAATCTTCCAGGGCCAAGGGGCCATAGTAGCTGAGGTGGTACCACGAGAGCTGAGAATGGCTCGCTGGGCAGAACTGATGCCCAGAGCAGGAGGGGGCCAACATATGTCCTGGAGGTCGGAGTTTTTTGGGTGGCTACGGTGTCAGTTGATCATAGTCAAAGACTGGCCATATCCAGGGACCGATTTCACCGGTGATCTAGATCTTCCACTCCCGGAGGGAGATGACTGGGACGAGGAGTTGGGTAAGATTGTCCTTTTGATTTTTTATGTTTTATGATTTTTTGTTAATACATTTCCGTTCTGACAGCAGTTTTATGCATATGCAGATGTCGGCCTAGAGAGACCTGCCGGTATGTCTCCTATTTCACGGAGAACTCATCCCGCAGTTGACCCTCAGGAAGAGGGTGCCGAGGGAGGAGAGTTGGTCCAGAACCTCGAGGGGATCGCCCGGGGGATTCCAGACTACGCCCGGCTGGAAGATGTCCCACTAGCATACCAGAGACATACGGTGGGAGTGCCGAGTCGCCTCCACCGTCTTCTGAGATGCTTAGTGTGTGTTGTGGCTTGTTATCATGAGCATCACGTAGATTAGACACCTAGGGCTTTATTTCATGCATATTTTTTGAGAGACATGTCGTCTCCGGATGTATTAAGACGAACATGTATATTTTTGATTTTATGTGACACACGCTATGTAAACATTTCGATATCTATATATATACATATCTATTTCTGGATTGATCTTTCTTTTTACATGTGATGTTGTTTTACAAATTGCACAAGTGTCTATCTAGAACCAAATTAGCTACTGCATATGTTAATGTATTCATATGTCTGGGTATATGTTGATATGTAATATAGTCAAAATTTCTTTCCAGTAAACGAATACGCAGATACAGACGTAAAATGGATGTATTTCTGACTGAATAATGCCCGTTGAGCTGTAATACTACAAGTTGTGAGTCTAGATACACAAGTAATTCACGGATACCAAGTTTTACAACCTCGGTTAATAATTCTAACATGGCACTATATTCCGCGATGTTATTTGTAGTATGTCCCAGACACACACCTGAAGACAGATTCCTGGTACTGCGGGAGGCACCATCCACGAAACCAACAAACAGATTAATGGACATCTGCACAATTAAGAAGACTCGATCAGCAGAAAGATGTTTACATCGCACACCACACCACACATGCACACAAATGAAATAACACACCTATGTACACACACCACACCAAAAATGACTTCAAGCGTAGTATTTTTTCAGGTACAACCCATTTTTGGGCTGCGCCAGCGGAACTCCTTCATAATCTATAAGCTCATAAGCCCCATTCTTCAATACTCGTTTAACTATATAGGGCCCATGCCATATGGGTTGGAACTTACCATCCCCAAGCTTGTCATGTGCTTGATTGTACAAGAGGACGAGGTCCCCTTCGACAAAGGAACGTGGAGAAACAGATTGATCGAAGTGTGCTTTGACCTGCTTTTTCTGTGCTTCAATAACTAAAGCAGCTAAGCGACAGGTTTCATCTAATCGTTCCAGATACAAAAGACGCTCTTCCTCAGCAGAAGTGTCGGGTAGAAGTTCCACAGCTAATTTCAAAGAAGGAATCTCGCATTCAACTGAAAGAGTTGCTTCCAGACCATACACCAATGGAAATGCTGTGAATCCAGTTGCACTCTTTGCAGACATCCGGTAGGCCCATAGAGCTGAGAACAGTTGGAGGTGCCAATTGGATTTATGAATTCCAACTGTTCGTTGAAGAATTGTGAATAAAACCTTGTTCACAGCCTCAACCTGGCCATTTGCTTGAGGGTAATATGGCGTTGAGCTATCGTGGCGTAAGCCCAATCTTGAAGTCAGCTCGGCCATCATATAATCTCGGAAATGAGTACCATGTTCGGTAACGATGGCCTGAGGGACCCCGAAACATGCAATGGAGTGGTTGAAGATGAATTGGGCAGCTGTCTTACTGTCGGTAGCTAGTGTAGGCATCGCTTCGGCCCACTTCGTACAGTAGTCTACGATGAAGATTATATACGCATGCCCCCCGGCTGAATGAGGGTTACACGTCATAAAATATTCGCTCCATTTCAAAAAAGGGCCAACGGTAATAACAGGATGAAAAGGGAGAGGTGGCGCGCGCATCTTGCGCTGAAAGACCTGGCACGCGTGACTATTACGGACTGCGACGATACAGTCTTTGAATATTGACAGCCAGAAGTATCATGCTCGTAGGATTTTTTGAGCAGTGGCATATCCGGACATATGTCCACCATGGGTGCCACTGTGGCAGTCATTTAGGACCCTTTTAGCCTCTTCCAAGGTTAGGCACCGACGGAGCACCGAATATACTTCAACGCGGTATAAGGTATCTCCTACAATACGGTAGGGTTGAGACTGATGCCGAATCCGACGTCGGGCATTTTTAGTCAACTCAGACCGAAATGTGGAGGTCTGAAGATACACAATTATGTCACCGTACCAAGGGTCACGAGTACTGATAAGGAAAAGAGTTTCGTTCGGGATATGATCCTCGGAGTGTGAAGGAGTGGAGTCTATTGGGAGTGAGCATATAAGATCCGCGAAAAACAATGATTTAGTTGACTTAGCAAGAGTGAACTCTAAGTCAAACTCCTGCAGGATAACGATCCATTTGGAGTATTTTCCCCCCAGTAATTGCTGAGAGAGAATATATGTCATGGGGTTGCAATCCGAAAACATTGTTATCGTACGCAGCAGGATGTAGTGGCGAAAACGCTGTACAACATGTACTGCGGCTAACGCCAGCTTCTCGACATGAGCATAACGTGTTTTTGTGTCGAGAAGGTTCCGTGATAGATAATAAACAACATGTTCATTACCATCATCGTCATCCTGCACCAGAACCATAGCGATGGTGCTAAACGCGACGACCAAGTATAAAGTGAAATCACGATGATAGTTGGGGGGCCGAAGCAACAGAGCATTAACAAGTAATGTCTTCAGCTTCTCAAAGGATTCTTGAGCAATGTCATCCCAATGGAAGGGAATGTTCTGCTTTAGAAGACGCGTGAATCCTTTGGCCACCTCCGCGTAGTTCGGGATAAAGCATCGAAGGAAGTTAGCTTTTCCATGCAGACTTTGCAACTGATATAACGAGGAGGGTGATGGGAGATTGATGATAGACTCGACTTTTAAAGGGTTAAGGTGAATTCCATATTTGGACACTATGAATCCCAAAAGACGGCCAGAATCCACGCAAAAGATGCATTTATGAGGATTAAGCCTAATATTGTAGCGCCTACAGCGAAGGAAAATATGGCGGAGGTGTTCAGGGTGGTCCTCTCGCTTAGCTGAGTGAGCTGGCAAGTCGTCTAGATAAGGCTGAACGATATGGCGTATGTGGTGGAAAGCGTAAGGCATCGCATGCTGGAAAGTGGCTCCAACGTTCTTCAAGCCGAACGAGAGTTTTTTATAAGAGAAAGTACCCCACGGACAGATGAATTCAGTCTTATGTTGATCCTCAGGTAAAATATTGATCTGATTATACCCAGAGAAACCGTCCATTAAGGAATAAATCTCACTTCCGGCACATTCGTCGATGATTTGGTCTATGAACGGAGTGGGATAGTTATCCTTTGGATAGGTGCGATTAATATCGCGGTAATCAACACAGACCCTAATAATACCCTGCTTTTTATCGACAGGGACAATGTTTGAAACCCATTCTGTGAGGGGGATGGGATAAATAAAGCCCACGTTCAGAAGTTTTTTAACTTCCGCCTTAATTGCAGCGGCTTTGCGAGGATGCACCGGGTGTAAGCGTTGGCACACGGGCTTCGCACCAGGGTAGGTTGGAATCTCATGCACTACGATACTGGGATCAATCCTAGGCATTTCCTCGTATGACCAGGCGAACACATCCCTGAATTCTTTAAAAATATCAGTATAGACTTGTATCTCATCGGGAGAACAAGTCACTCCCATGTGTATGTTCTCAACGATCCTCGGTTTAACGGAGATGTTGATCAGGATGGTTTGAGTGATATTACTCAGGTTTCCTTCCGAAAGAACCTCGTGTGTCAAAATGGGCGTTTGGAGAGGTGGAGTGGGAACCTGAGATGCATAACACTCTAGAAAATCCGACATTGCCCCCAAGCTAGGCATAAACAAGGAACGATGATGTCCATCACTCCAAGGCAGTTCCTCAAGAGACATTGTTTCAATAATGGCTTCATCAGAAGGAAAAATCTCTTTGAGAGGATCAGGCGAGTCAGCCTCGCCAAGCCAGGGGGACTGAGAATAGATGTCTAAAGCCATGCTCGAAGGAGCATGCTGAGGTGGTGGAGGATTCGATGCAGTAACAATTTCACAGTAGCTAATCTCTAATGGAGTTAAGGGCATCGATTCTCCAAACTCAATCACCTGCTCAGGCGTAGGGATGAGCCATGGGTCGTCAGACCTAGAGATCATATTAACTTGAGCGGTGTGCAGTGGTGGTGCGGGAAAAATACCCATGAGGATGGGGTCTTTGAAGAGACCGGGTCCTACACTGTCAGGGGGATTTGGAATCTGATCCACGTACGGAACATTGCTCTTGGAGGTGGAGGTGAAGAAAGATAACTGATCCACCGTAACGATTTTTCCCTCGTGAGGGAACTTAATAAGTCGAAAGAGGGTGGACAACACGCATAACATGGCATGAGTCCAGCTACGGCCGAGAAGTATATTGTAGCTAAGCTTGGCGTCAACCACTTCTACTTCTATGTTGACAGTCTTCCCCTGTAAAGTAATCGCTAGACTCTCGAGAACACCCAGGGGTTTGGATTCCCGACCATCGAATGCCTCTAGAGCATTGGGAGATGATGAAAGGGCCGGAGAGCCAATGGCCTTCCATCAAGCGGACGACATGACAAAAGTAGAGGCACCTTCATCCACAACGGCCCTATGGATGTTAAGACCGTTGATCCCGACTTGAATAACAAGAGCGATCTGATGTGGAAGTCGGGGGGTGAAATTTTCTAAGTCGAAGGTGAGAAGACTCGAATCGACGGGATCGATTCCACCGATTGCAGATAATAAAGCTTTCCGTTGTGAAGGACAACTTTGAAGAACTTCCAAAACAGGCATGGAAAAAGGCGCCTATGCCAGATCCTCAACAATACTGTAGTGCTGAGCGGCACGGGCATTCGGATTGTAGGAATATTTTCATAGCACACCTTTAGAGGGTGGCCTCACAATGGGTTCAGCAGTTGGCTTCTCAATTTCCAACGAACCGGAGACAGGTGGGGGAGGTGGACCATCCGCAACTGCCTTCCCCGGTGCTTGACGCGATCCGTTGTAATCCTTCGAATGCGTGGTGATAGAAATAGGTGCAATGCCATTCATCATAAAGACTTGGGACCCAAATGGTGCAGACGGTGAGGGCTGTTCAACCATCTGGGTCTGCTAAGACGGGAACGGTTCTTTAAGAACTGCCGGAGTCCCTTTGGAGCCTTTTATAAGTTGACTAACTTCAGATCGTCGAGGACAATCCTTAGTATAATGATCTCCTTCACAATTGAGGCAGGGGTACTTCGGTTTGCGTTGGGAACCGTCCTCGGTCCGAGGTTTGGAATTTGGCTTTGGGGCGTCAGATTTGGATTTACCTTTGCCCTTCTTCTTTCCTTTGGAGGTATTTTCCATAGGATTGGCCTGAACGGCGTTGGCCTCCGGAGTTTTTCCAGAATCGGTAGGGGTGGGAGGAGCAGAATTACTGGATGAGTTAGACTTATGCTTCCCATTCGAATATTTCTTCGAATTCTGAGACATGGAACCAATAACACCATCCACCGCTGGGGTAGGTGGAGCTTTAGAGGTTCCAGACCGTGGAGCATCAGGAAAAATATCATACAGCGTGCCGAATTGTGAGTATACTAGATCCAGATATTGAGCACGCGCGATGGCTTGTTCCTCAGTCACACACGCTCCCATAGCAATATCTTGGGCGATTTTGTTAACGAAGGAGGTGGTGAACCAATGAGTTAGTATTTGATCAGGTATATGAAACTTGATCAGTCTACGACGACGTTGCCACTCATGAATGTGATCAGAAATGTGGGTGACTTTGTCCTGCTTCAAAGAAGTCAGGAGGTGTGTCCCGGCTTCGTAGCGAACCGGTAACTGAAAATGAGTCAGAAAAGCCATGGATAACGTATTGAAATCTTGAAATATGCCATGGGATAATTCGATATACCACTTAGCAGCAGTGCAAGTCAAAGTGCGCTGGAAGAGGCGCATACAGATTGAATCATCCACCCAAGAGTTGGACGAACACCAAAGATGGTAGGTCATCACATGAGCTTGGGGGTCCTCTTTAGCTTTTCCCTCAAACTTGGGGTAATCACCGGGCACCTTGGTAGGAACCAGAGGCCAATAAGGATTATGCAGAATTGGATCATTCGTTAATTTCAAAACATCCGGTAACTCCAAGGTAGCCAGAAACGGTAATGGCGGATTGGACGGCATACCTGGCCCTGGGTAAGGACCAGTACCTGTACTCCACGCCGGTTGGGAATATCCTTGCCCCCCCATGGGTTCTGTCCAGCAGGATTATGACCATAGGGGGTATAGGTGGTACAACCAGCCTGATTCAGTTGCTGGTAACCAGCGTACGAGGGTTGATAGCCAGAGTATGGACCCTGATTATGAGTTGGCCCTATGTAAGCAACATTTGGATTTGGCTGCTGAGTATAGGTGTAGTCGGGCTGTTGAGGACGATAGTTAGAACCTTGGGGCTGGCTATAATTCGGTCGGTATTGACCATGAGAATAGTAGCCGCCTTGAGGTTGAGTGGGCTGCTGATAGGTGGAACCCTGCGGAGCCTGATAATTTGGGTGCAGCGGTTGATTTGGCCGTAGCATCAAATAAGTTGGCTGTTGTGCAGGGTTAATAGGATGTGTAGGCTGGCCTGGTTGAGCAGGCTGGCCTGGCTGAGCGGGCTGCCCTGGGTTAACAGGTTGACCCCGGTGAACAGGTTGTGCCGGTTGCGCAGGTTGACCTGGCTGTTGAGAGGCACCAGGTTGTACTGGATAGACCGGTTGGCCTGGTGGAGGTACACCAGGCTGTGCCGGATAGACCGGTTGTCCCGGTGGAGGAATGGAGCCAGGTGGTGGCTGGTAACCGATTTGACCTGCAGCAGGACCATAAGATGGTCCTGGCTGATGTGCAATATTTGGATTGACAGGATACTAAGGTTGCACAGGTTGGGAAGGTTGGACTTGCCCCCCAGGACCATATACCGGCCCCGGTTGGTACCCTAGCTAAGGCTGCACAGGTTGAACGGAAGGGTTGTAGTACTGTCCTTGCAGACCGTACGATGGCCCTTGTTGACCCGTAGGATAGCCTTGCACGGTCTGCCCCTGTGGGTCATAAGGATAGCCAGGTTGGCCTTGGAAAGGTTGCCCTTGTGGGTTATAAGCCTGGTTATAAGGTAAACTTTGAGCATGAAGGTGAGCCTCTGGAGCGAGTAAACGTAAAATGTTCCCGTGCTCATCATATTGATCTAGAAAAGCATACACGGGTGTACCATCCTGTGCATAATGCAAAAAATAAGAGCGGTTGGGATCTTGGGAGGATGGTCCGACCTCGGGGTTCGGTTGTTGTAAGGATAACCGATACTCCTTCGGAGAGATGTTCTTCGGCATAGCAGTCGCTATATAAACGTCTTCAGGAGGCGGCATAGCCCTCGCGGAGGGTGCCGTAACAACGGGTGCAGACGCGGCCACACAGACAGTGGGCCGAACGGGTATAGAGGTGACGGTGGTACATCCCCAATGAAGGAACCACTTGCCTTGTAGAAGGAGCTGACACCCCCATAGAGGCTGCGGCGGCAATAATCTGACCCAAGGATCTATACCCTGCCGGTAATGAAGGACTAGGTGATGACATAATAGCTGATTCAGGGTTGTCTCCTGGAAATAATCTCCGAGGAAATAACTGGTAATCCTCACCAGACGTGGGGATTTCCTCACTGGATTCACTCATGTTTGAGCCTACCGCTAGATCTCGTAATAGACGGTGAGGACTAGGAGGAAAAACAACAGCTATAAAAGGCGAACCCGATGTAAGAGAAAGGAACTGAGCCCCTACTCTCAATTCAGACCAAGGGTCGGAAAAGGGCCAATTGAACTCAACTGGTCCCCCAAAGGGTTGCTCAGCAAGAACCGGTCCCCCGTCAGGAAACTCGGAAAAAATGGGCTACTGAGGTTCAGCAGAGGATTCAAAAGCCTCTGATGAATCGTCCATATAAGGACTACCAGTAGACGAAACCGAGGGTTCTGCCACTGTGGTAGTAACGACAAGAGAAAGAGACCAAATACACACACGGGCTAAAAAGAGTTAAGACACATAATCAAACGGCCAGCAAGCAAAATCTAACAGGGTGTGTGATCGTGGGTGTTTTGTTTACCACATTGAAACTTTAGAAACTTCACCGTTTCATATTTTAAGAGTCGAGAAACGGTTGAAAAGGTGACTCTATCTCTTTCAGTTTTGAAGCAAGCGTGAAAGGACAAGCGCTTGGTGATCCTTTCAAATTTAAAGAGTCAGAAAAGATCAAATGACTACTCAGGAATACTAGGTAAAGGGTGTACCAAATAACTGTGAGCTGCAATATACACCTTGGTTTCAAAATGAAAGAGAAATCAACCAAGGACTTTCCGTACTTGCAGGTAACCTCCCCGAATGCTATGTTCGGTGTATCACGGGTATAGGGTGGCAGACTCGGCTTCCTATGGATAAACGATTGAAACCTAGTAGGGTCTCCCTTTATATACGTGATGGTACGGGGAGCACAAGTACGTACTAGCGCTATCTAAAGCCAAGAGGCGAATGACAGCTACTAGGTTTTAAGACACTGGAACACGTCTCTAGCCTAGACCTCTAAATGTGTTTCGTTAGATTTCAATGCTGCCTTAGTGAAAATTGAGTAAATTTTAAAGTTTATCTTCAATTACGTTTCAGTTTTCAGGCCTTAGCGAATGTAATGTCTCGAAATCTCCTAAATGCACTCTATATGCCACAGTATATCATTTCATTCGATGAAAGCTATTTATGAGAGAGTTGAGAGCTTTTCACACAATAACGAAATGAACAGAAAACGACCAATGATGTCTCTAATGCAGCTAATGAAAACTAAAAAGCCTTTTGTTCAAGGTTACCAATCACTAATAACATCGAAAAGATCTAATTCACATTAACTAATGAAAAGCAAAAGAGATTTTTTTTTTTTTTAAATTTTTTTTAAATTTTATTTTATATATTTTCAATATTTCAGAGCAAAGTGCGCTAAAAAAAATGAAAACTAATGCAAAAGCGATTTGAGAAATGATGATAAGAGAGCAAAAACAAAAAAATTTCACTCAACAGCAATCACAATCAGACCTCAAATCGACCAAAAGTCCCTCAAAACAAAAAGAATCCCAAAGAATCCAAATGAGCCGTGTAATCTAGGCCCAAACGAGACAAGGCGGAATTTGAATGGAAAAGGGAAAAATCACTCAAACAACGCGATGAGACAATAGAAAAGCACCAAACGAATGCAAAGAAGCAATCACAAGGTTGACTGAACCAATAGAAACCAAAAACTCCCAAGGAGGGCTCGACACACAATAGCACCTAGATAACCTAGGGCTAGAATGCAAAATCGATGGAAATGGGCAAACAACCAAAGGACGAAGGTAACAGTTAGTCAATCGAGGCTCCAAAACACTCAAGCAGTCAAAAAAATGAAACCAAAATCAGAGATCAGGCTCAGAAAGCTCAAAATCAAGCAAACCCTAGCAGTCCCCAGCACTGGCGTGACTGTCAGGCTGAAACTAGCGCCAAATCAGAATTGGCGCGGGTAATACATTGACAACTAGCGCCAATTGGCGCGACTGTCACGCGAAAAAACGCGCCAGTCAAGTTTGCTATGCCAAAATAAAAAATAAGCAATCCAAGATCAGACCAGTGATGTTTGGAGTTTTCAAAAACCCAAATTCACAGAAAGAACCAGCCCAAAAGAGCTGATCAAGCAAGAAGAATCAAGAATCAATCGAAAAGACAAGACAGTGCTCCAAGTGTTCAGTTTACAAACTAAACCGGAGATTGACTGAAGCAGCTTTGATCTACTTCGCAATTGCAGAGCAAAAGCGTTTCAAAGGCTATCTGGAAAACTTCAGGCTCCGTCTGTAGCTAACGATCCCCAGTGGAGTCGCCAATTTGTTGTGGAGGTAAATCCCCTTTGCGGATAGAGGCAATCCCTACTAGCCCAGACCGGGTCTAGCAACAATCATTCACGCTATAGTGCAGGTTCCTAATATCAAATAAACCAACTAGCGATGAAGGCTTACCTGGAATCCAACGCTGTTGCTTGTAGAAGAGGTAGCGCTCCCGTTCCTTAGCCCTGGTAGATCATGATCCCCACCATCTCCGTGATGGACACTTGCACATGCAAGAAACAAAACAAACGCAAGCGTAAAATCCGGTAGATGCAACTATATGTCAGTCAGAAAGGACATAACTCATCATCATAAACAACAACAAGAGTGGAACCATAACCAATAGTCGTTTATTATTAATCAATCAAAGGAAAATTACAACCAAGTTCTGACGCTGAATTCTCCTTCGGAGGGTCGCCAACAGAACACGTCTCGAAAATCCTGTCAAGGATGGGACAAACCTCTCTTAGGGGAATAATCAAGGCTCTTGGGAATTTTGGGAACTTGAAGACTAGCTTGCAATGGAGATGGGCAAGCCTTTATAGATAGAGGAAGGGGAGTTGGGATCCCTATAATCATGGGATTGGCCCTATCATCAAGGAAGCTTCCATGAGAGGTGGCAAACCACTTCCTCTCTATGTAAATCCGTAGCCAAACCTCCCAACTCAAGATAGATAGCCATCCAGGAATTTGTTAGGATGAAACTTCCGCCATTTATTTTTAAAAAACACTCCTTAAATTGGCTGGCGCAAGTGTGACTCTGGGACAGAGCGCAAATTGGCGCGCCCTCTTTGAAGGATTTCCCCCATTGGCGCGGGTACTGAACTGGCTGCCCGTGCCAATGAAAAAAGAGGTGTTTTTAGGGTTTTCCAGCAGGAGATGTCTTCAGGGGGATGAAAGTACATATTTAGGGGAATGCCATGAAAGTAATTTCAAGTTATATCACTGCTCACAGGTCACAAAATAAGCCCTCCAATGTGCGAGACGGGGAATGGTAGGGACGGTGACAAATTGCTGTGTAACACAAGGGTACTATTAGCCCTTGATTTTCTAAGATGCCAAACAATAATTGTGATAGTTGCCAATGCATGGGAAGGTCAATCCAGTAAAAAAAAATTCCATTACAGACACAACTAGTAATAGAACCTTTGAGAGATGGGCTCTTGATTTCATTAGACCCATCAACCCTTCATCTTGACGAAACTACTACATCATATTATGCAAAGATTCTGTTACAAAGTGGATGGAAGAAAATAAACTCCCAGGCACAATACAACAAGAAACAACATACTTCCTCCATAGGGAAATATTTTTTTGATTTGGGGTACGATAGGATATTGTCACATATAGAGGAACACAATTCACTTCAAGGCTGATTAAGGACATCATTGAAACAAATAAGATCAAACATAGGGTGAAAATTCCATAACATCTATATTCAAATGGGTAGGTGGAAGAAACAAACAAGATCATCGAGGCCATCATAATAAATATTGCTTAACTCTACCTGAAGGATTAGGTAGACAAAAATTTTAAGTCATTGTGCTGGTATTGAATAACATGGCAAAATACCACTAGTTTCACACGAGCTAGCATATGAAAAGATAATACTTTTACTAATAGAGATAGAGGTACAAACCCTTATGAAAACGGTGTAGCTTAACATGAACTTAGCTGAGGCAAAAAAAAAAAAAAACATTTCTCCAAATGAATTACCTAGACGAACTTCATCAAGATTCTCTACATCAGACAACCATTATTCAACAATGGAGAGCTCGGTGGCATTATAAGTTCATAAATAAGAAAATATTCAAAGTTAGAGATTGGCCCTTGTTGTTTGACTCAAGATTAAGGAATTAAAAGGAAAATTCCATACCCATTGACTTAGGCCATATAAGATTGACTATATATGATAATGGGTCCATTAAGCTCTATACCATTGAAGAAGAAATGATTCAACTATTGGAAAATGGGGCACAAGCTTTGATTATATCACAAGTCCATATCAAAAGAAGTATTTTTAAGGAAGATCAATGAAGGACGACCTTAAAACAATTTAGAGATTTTTCATAAGGGATAAATCCCAATCAAATGATTCACTTCTTATTAATATTACTTATGAAAACCCCTGGGGCATAATTAGGTGCATATCATCTGAAAACTAGGTCAATTGGTACTTGAAATGCTAATTAAAAAGGGAAAAAGGAAAAAAAAATATATTGAAACTCATGAATTCATGACTCATGGGTGGAAAGGAACTTCATGTTTTCATGATGGTCATGTTAGGATCCTCCCAGCCATGTAATTTGCAGGTTCTTGAAACCTTTTCTATTTCTATTAATAAGTACACTTCAAAATGGCCCATGGTATAGGGAAAGGTACATCATTTTTGCTACAACACCATTGATGCAACACCAACATGATGTGGCTAAAACACCGATATTAGAACACCAATATGATGTGGTTATAAGAGCATTGCTACAACACCATTGTTGCAACACCAATATCATGTGGTTGCAACACCAATATGACATGGATGCAATACCGATGTTGTAACACTAGTATCATGTGGCTGCAAGATCATTGTTTCAATACTAACGCAACACAATGTTACAATACCTTCCACGGATAGAACAAACACAATTGTTGCAAAACCTTCAGACTAAAGTTGACTTGATGACCATGTTGCAACACCCTTCCACTAGGACAACACAATGCATTCGGGGAATTTTGAGGTCGAAAATGGGCCTCAAAATTAAAAATGTACTAATAAATTTAACTTCAAAATAATTAATATGATTCAAGATGAAGGTGTCATCCCCATGGGTAAATAAATTTTGAGGAAAAAGAAGAAAACTATATTCCTAATCATATTTTTGACTTATCTCCTTATAGTTTTACTCAAATTTCAAGTGTGAGCACTTGTTGGATACAAAATTATATTACTCATCCAACGAGTACCCACTTTAAATACTCTTGAGTAGATGCACACCAAGAGAATTTGAAAATACATGAATTTTTTTTTGTCTCACACTTGAAATTCGAGTAAACCTATAAGTAGATAAGTTTAAAATACAATTAAAAAAAGTAGTTTTTTTTTTCTTTAAACATTCATAACTATTGTTTTATTGCTTCCTTAGGAGACCCATTTTAGACCTCAAAATTCCCCAATTGTTTGTGGCTATGGCATTGATTTAGAGCTACAACACCTTTTCAAAGCAATAGTTACAACCCACTCCTAGTTCCATTGAAGACATCATGAATTAGAATGGGATGTGACATGCATGTCGTCGCCAACCTAGAGAAAGCCATCAACTCATGAAAGCATTGAAAAAGACACTTTTTTTACATAATGATTGATGTTAAAGTGGCATGATTACACTTACCTTGAAATGATTTTCATGCATAATTCACCATTAATCTCCATATCACTCCACCACTACCATACCCTATGACACAACCCATGCCATTAGCTCATAATTACATTGCCTTAATCATAAATTGTCATCTCCCAACAAATTATTCATCTACATTGAAATTGATAGATTGTATAAGTTTCGAGCAAGCATCATGGGTGGTTCACTGAATCACCAAGAGCCTTTTGAGATTTTCTTACTACAATCCTATGACCACATTTGGACCATATTCTAGGATACAAGGTGAATTGAGTATGTAGAAATATTGCAAGGGTACAATCATAATGTTCTGCTCAAATTCGCTATGAATCTGGTAGCTAAAGTTTGACCCTGGATCAATCAAAACATATATATCATTGTCATAAATCATACATTTTATCTCAATAATGGATGCCTGGGGGGTTAGCTTATTTTTTTTCCATGGTGGCATAAATCATGGGCATGTTTTGAGCCACGTCCTAGATTGTTTCAGCTTCTTAGGCAATGTACACTTTTGGCTTATCTCACTTTCGCTACGGAAAATCCTGATTTAGATGATTTCCCCCCCAAATCCAACATTTAAGAGGTTCTCCCTCGAAGCCATTGTTTTTTTTCTCCTGCAAGTTGGTTAATTTGGCCTTTGTTAACTGCGTTGAACCTTGATTGAGGCTCAATTTGATTGATTGTGGTCGTATTTTCCTGATCTGAATGAAAAGTGGCCTACACCCATGGTATTCATCCACCCATGGTATTGTAAGTGACATTTATCCATGATATTCATTCACCCATGGTATTCATCCACACATGGAATTTACCCATGGTATTGTAAGTGGTATCTACCCATGGTATTGACCCATGGTATCCACCTATGGTATCTACCCAGAGTATTGTAACTCAAAAAAAGGCTATAAATAACAAGCCTCACTTTGTAAAAGGGGGGATTGTAAACCACAATGTAGATTCTATAGTTATTCTTCATTTTAATAAAAAAACCTCTTTGTGCTTTTATTTCGTGTGTGTTCTTCTCTCTTTTTTTTAGGCATTGTAATTTTGCATATATTGTCAAATCCATTTCAATTTTTTATACCTTGGGGGCCTCCCCCCAAGATCTGGACCATTTCCCCCTTTCCAATTTTTATGACCATTTCCCTTAAACTTCAGATTACTGATCAAGGTGGATATTAGTGGCCACCCACCTATTCTAGTTGGACCCTCAACATTCTTTCCTTTCAGTTTCCTATTTGCCGGCATATTTTCTATTTTTGAAAATTTTTCAGGTCTTGAACTTTTTGAGCCGTTTTGAGGCCCTAAACAATTTTTTTTTGGAAAATGGGAAAACCGGTAGCATATTATATGGTTTTCAGTTGAAATTTGTTGTCCTTGGATAAATATTTCTAACAAGGTATCATACGCATCAAATGGAGATCATATGCCAAAGTTACGACCCCAAGAAGTTGACGTTCCAAATAACCCCAATAGGGCCCACAAACTTTTGGCGCTTCATCTCCTAGGGTTAGGTTTTTGGATGTTTAAGGTTCTCCATTGTTTCTTGATGATAAAAAGACCCACAAACCTCATTGTAACACAATTCAGAAGATGTGTAGCCATCACATCTCTTCTCAGAGATAAGCTACTATCGCCTCAACTCATTTGATTTTCTTATGTATGTAAACAATTTTCAACGCTTACTATTTATTAATATAATTTTTGTTTTGTTGCATATATGTGTTATTTTTAAAATTTATATGTCATTTTATTCCTAAATCTAGATCAAATACAATTTAAATTCCATTCGAACCTATGATCTGTCCTACGTTTAAATTGTTCATAACAAAACTTCAACTTTTGGATTACATCTCTAAGCGCATTTTGCTCATCGAATTCAATTTGGTCCCTAAAGTTTTGTGGTAGCTTGCTGATATATCTATGGAATTTTTCCTTTTCCTCCTTGAGATAGGGCACATAACTCAATAGTTATAGGACTTTTGTTATGTATTCTTCATCTGACATTTGCCCCTTCTTGATTTCATATAATTCCTTGGTCTTATTGTCAAAGTACCTCTCAGACAGATGCTTGCGCCTAAAATATCTCTCAAAATCCTTCCAAGACAACTCCTCCTCCCTTATATTCTTCACATTCTTTAAATCATCCCACCAAATATCAGCCTTGCCCTTCAAGTTGAAGGTAGCAACCTTTTCTTTGTCATGCCATCAAACGTAGGAGGGCTGACCTTCTTAAATTCTTCTAGTGTGTTGTCCTTTTCCCTCCTTCTTTTGTGAAGGTGTCTCCTAGTAGTAGCACCACATTGTTTCCCATGGCTGCTTGTCCTACTTTCCCACGAAGTGAAAACCATAACTTATGCTCCCAAATATTTGTGGCTTACCCTCATGGCATATGCCACATCACCTTGCTTTGGGCCCATTGTACTAGCCTCGAATGGGTTGTTCCGAACTTCAGGCCAGAAGTATCTATCTCATCGTTGGACACCCCGATATAGACTAGACCCTGAATAAGTTTAGGCTGCAACTACAGTGGGCACCACCTAATACCATTTAGGCCATTCGGGCCAATCGGGCCATCCACCGAGATGGAAATGGAAACCAACCTAAACCCCCGAACAAGTGGCATGGGACTGACCTTAACTTTGCGTCGTTTTGTAAGGTTTTTAATGATATATATTTTTTGTTAATTTTTCATTGTGAGGGTGAATTTGATCCAGATCTGGGCATGGAATCTGAATCAATGTTGTGTAGGACTCTGCCCATTGAAAAATGGATTTTCTCTTTGTTTTCTCACTTATGCCAATGATATTTTTCCCTGCAACTTTATCCTGCACATATCTAGGACTCATCCAACCCAGAAGTAGAGCTAATCATGTAAAATTATTCAACTCCAAAGCTTATACAAAGTGAGTCCGCTTCCTTCTAGGCCTCATAGGGTTCACACCAAAAGTATAACCATCATAATGTTTGTAAAGACTACATGCCATCATGTTTATTATTATAAAACACAAAGTTGCAAGGAGGCTCAACCATTTCCTACTCATATGTGTGTGTGTGTGTGTACGCTACACCAAGAACTCCTACTGGATTTTTTTTTTTATCTCACACTGTCCACCAAGGGTAAGATTATCCCCCTCCATGAACTATTGTTCAAGTTGCTATCCTTCCTCTTCGAAAACTCCCTTCCTTGAGTCGACTTGCTACTTTACTTGTCATGTCTCTCCTCAACCCACACTATCTTTTCTACCCTTTTTTTGTCAATATTTTTATTGTTCCTGTCTACCCCCTTCTCCACTAACTCCCTGCCGCTATATTCAAATTGCTTCTTTAGCTCGAGAAGCCTCTCTCCTCCTGCCAATGCAGTTTTTTCCCCTTTAATGCTTAGTCTTGTTTACTTGTGGACTTTACAAAAATGAGTGTGGGATCGTCCTCCCCTTTAGAGAAGCACACACTCTTCCTCCAACTCCATGAATATGGGCAGTCAAATCCATTAAAAGGAAACCAGTTAGATCAGGATTGCCATTAAATGAGCACTCTTTCTCAGTTTCCCAAGCAATCTCCTCCCCAAAGCTTTGAAATATGTGTCCCAACTCTCAACCAGTTAATTATGTTCACCTTTCCACGACATTAATTACTATAATACTTATAAATGTTTATAAGAGGGGATTTCACCAAAAGGGTTTTCACAAAAATATCAAGGAAAATTTACATTAATTTATTTCGCAAAACCTGGTAGATTGGCCACTAGAAAATAATTTGACCTACTCCTAGAAAATTTTCCGGATTTAAACCCTGACCACAATTTCACTGGTAAACTCGGCTTGCTCTAATTTGACTTTCTTAGATCAATGATTGAATTTCTGGATGTAATTTTGGTCTCCGTGATTCTTGCACTCCTTTGGTTAATTATAATGCAATTCAACCTCCTTATTTCAGTTTCCACAAACCCATAATAATTCAAATTTTATTCAAGAGAATTTATTCCCGCATATGCTACAACAATTTTACCTTCCTTTAGTGGTAATTTGAAACTCCCAGTGAGACTAGAAATTCAATCTCACTTTAGAAGTAATTCAACCCTCCTCAAAGATGTGGCTTAGCTTGTAGAATTCATGCCTTCCTCGTGATGCGATTTGTTGCAAATTTAGTTCTCTAAACTCTTGGAAATTGTTGCAATTAATCGTCCTTCCTTGATTAAGTGCCAATGGAGAACCTGGAATAATTCCCCCTTTAAACTAGCTAGGGTGGATGTTTCACCACCAAAACTAATCACACCATATAGGGTGAATAGTTCCACCACAAAAATTGGGCTCTTCACAAGGGTTTCCCCTCACAAAGTAAGCTACTAGAGCTCTAAGTTCAATTCTCAAATCATCAACTCATATTTTCCTTGAGCTCCCTTATTTCTTTTTGTAATGACTTCCTCATCTCAATATACCATGGGTGGTTGGAAATACTACGAGTCACTTTATTTTTTCCATCCTCCTATTTAATTATTTAATATTTTGTTTGTTTGTTTGTTAGTTTATGTGAGTCCTAAGATGATTGACATACCTAACCTATGGCTTGAGTATTCGTGACCCAGGGGCATATAAGCTTTCAAAATCACCAAGGGATCACACCCAGTCTTGGCCACACCAACCCGTAGCTTCACTAGATTTCTTCTCATCGAGTTTCAAACTAATGAACTTTACACCACAATGTGCAATAATACCTTGTTACCATTTACTCTATGCCCCGTGCACTATTTAATTATTTAATAATATTAAAATGTCATTATGCAATTAAACCAGTTGATCCCCTTTTCTTCGACTATAGCCTGTGTGAATTGGAATAGGCTTCTAAGTCACTCCCTTCTGCTATTGTGGTTTGGAAAGGGGCATTACATGGTCCTCTTTCCCCCACAAACTGAAGATTTTCTATTTGTTGGTGCAAGAAAATCATCTCGTTCTCATTTATTTGAATGATGCTCCTTTTTTCTACTAAGATATCCATTACTATTGTTATGCTTGAGATAAATTTATTATGGTTCAATTGTAGAGAGTGAATTTCCTCCTACAATTGGTTTTCTCTTTTCCAAGAAGCCTAATTTTTGTGTTTTAAAAATTAGCCACGCGGGGCACCATATTATAATCTTCTTGCATAATTATCCCTATACAAAGCAGAACACGATGTAAAATTTCCAATCACAAAGAGAGGATATTAAATTTATCATTGAGCCTATTACACACTATCCCGAGACAATTAGTGAAAACTATGTTGACACAAGTAATCCAATGTCGAGTTGTTGACTCTTGAGGGAATTCCCCTTAACAAATTGACTACCATTAGTGATAGGAATAAATTCCTTCCTCGAGAAGGTTTTTGAGACCAATAACACTTTCAACCTAGTGGCCGAACAGAAAGTCCCTGGAATAAATATTTTATACACCAACTTCTATTAGTGATATCATTATTGTGATTACGACAACATGAATAGGCCTGATTACCATGCAAATAAGATCGAGGTATCTACATAGAGATTGTAGAGTGGTATTCTTATTTCCTGGACTAAAGAGTCTCTCATCATGACTAGAGTAGGGGCCTAACATTACACATCCGATACAAATGTTGTCTCATCTCTTGAGTGATCTAAGGGATGGCTTTGATTGACAGGGCATGTCTTAGAATGATTTACAACTTCCTCCACATGAGCTGTCACTACGAGACAATACTGAGTGTGCCATTCCATTGGGAACACCCTGCCAAATCTCAATCCGACCACCTTAACTGTGTCTGAACTCTTACACAACATCATGGTGTTCTACCTCCTCACCATGCCTATTATATTTGTCCTCATGTTGTACCTCCTCACTGTGTGCTTGAGTAAATGTGTATAAAAGTGTGAAGGGATGACCAATTTCTCATAAGGAGCTTGTTATGGAACCAACTCCCAAAATAGAAGAAAAGAGAGATCAATGCCTTAGAAGTCAACCACTTCGAGGGGGAAACCTCCTTTACATTACATAAATGAACAATTCTTGGATGATACAAATGAAAAAACCTCCTTTGTATATATAGGAGTCCATGGGGTCACAATATAATCCTAGCCGACCTAACAATAATAATGTAAGGGCACACCAATAATAATAGTGGGCTTTTATGGGGCACAATAATAATAATATGGGGACTACAGGGGTACAACAATAACAATAAGGGGGCTACACTAACAACAATAAGGGACTAAAATACTAATATAGGGACCTAACATGCCCCCCTCCTTCAAAAAAGTGTTGTCCTCAATGCTTGAGTAGATCTAGATGTTTCTATATAAAATTCTCATCCTCCCATGTGGAATCTTCAGTGGTAAGTTCTTCAACTTGATGAGATACTCTGAAATTGATCAATTTCGTAGTTGTCAAGTTATTGTTTCTGTGACTCTTTCAGGTTCCAATATTATTTTTCCTTCGTCATCAAGTTTTGGAAATATTGTTTGAACTAGAAGTTTGTCACTTATAACCTTCTTTAAGCATGAAACATGGAAAACTGGGTGCACTTGAGAAGAAGTAGGAAGCTCCAATTTATATGCCATAGTACCAATCTTTTGCAACACCTTGTAAGGACCATAGTATTTTGGCGATAATTTTTTATCCTTCTTAGCTTGCTCAAGGGAAATTTGTTTGTATGGTTGTAGCCTTAAAAATACCCAGTCTCCTACATCAAAACTTCTCTCGCTGTGATGTTGATCTGCCTATTGTTTCATTTGATTTTGTGCTAAACTTAGGTTATCCTTTAAGAGTTGGAGAATTTATTATTGATGCTTGATGTGATCTTCCACTGCTTGAACCTTGGAATTTTCTCTTAACTATGATGTGATGGACGGTGGATGATATCCATAAAGTGCCATAAATGGGGTCATTTTTGTTGCAATATGGAAGGAAGTGTTATACCACCATTTAGCCAGAGGTAACCACTTGACCCATTGTGTTTGTTTATCAGATACAAAACAAAGAAGATATCCTTCCAAACATTTTTTCACTATCTCAATTTGGCCATTGGATTGAGGATGATAAGATGAGCTATGAGCTAGTTGAGTACCCAAACAAGAAAATAATTCTGTCCAAAAATTTCCAGTGAAAATGGGATCTCAGTTGCTTACAATAATGTTTGGGTTTCCATGTAGCTTTTGAATTATTTCCATGAATGAAGTAGCAACTTTACTTTCTTTAAATGGACGAGATAATGCACAAAAGTGTGCATACTTGGTAAGTCTATCAACTACCACCATGATGACACTCTTTCCTTTGGACTTAGGTAAACCTATGATAAAATCCATTGAAACCTCCTCCCAACGTTGACTTGGAATGGATAAAGGTTGGAGCAGACCCAGGGTCTTAATTGTCTCAAATTTATTTTGCTTTCCGCCACAAAATTTTGAATATTATATTTAAGGCCATCCCCAAAAAACTCTTTCTTCACCTTGTGGTAAGTTTTTAAAAATCCTGAGTGTCCTAGTATGAGAGAGGTGTGAAATTCCAAAAGCACTGAGTGTCCTCCTATATGAGAGGTGTGAAATTCCAAAAGAATATTTTGTTTTAGTTGGGAATTCTTACAAAGATATAAGTGATCTTTGTACCATAAGGAATCATTTTTCCAAATAAATGTATCGGATGTACTGGGATCTTGCTACAACTTTTGAATGAGTGTCCACACTTCTTCGTTATTCTTCCATTCCTCCCTTGCTTTGGTTATCCAATCTGGTTGGATAATATAAATGACACAAATCAATGCTTCCACCTCCTCATCCTTTCTTGAGAGTGCATCTGCAACAACATTTAGCTTCCCTTTTTTGTATATCATTTCAAAGTCATAACCCAAGATCTTTGTGACCCTTTTTTGTTGCTCTTCTGAAGATAGTCTTTGTTCCAAAAAATATTTAAGACTATCATGATTAGTTTTTACCTTGAAGTGTCTTCCCATTAGGTAAGGTCATCATTTCCATTCCTTAATGGCTTTAATTTTGTTAGGGTTTACCTTAACGCCCTCCTAAGATACAATATGACCTAGATATTCCACCTCTTGTACTCCAAATAAACATTTGGAGGTTTTTGCATATTGTTGTTTCTCCTCCAATAGTTTGAGCACCATGTCAACGTGTTGAACATGATCCTTCCAAGACCTGTTGTAGGTTAGTATATCGTCAAAAAATACTAACACAAATTTTATAAGGAAGGGTTGAAAATGGAATTCATCAACCCTTGAAATGTAGAAGGTGCATTGGTAAGGCCAAAAGGCATGACCAAAAATTTATAATGACCCTCATGAGTTCGAAATGCTGTTTTCAGAATATCTTCAGTCTTCATTGTAATTTGATGATATCCTCAATGGAGATCCAACTTGGTAAAATAAATTGCTCCATTTAATTCATCCAATAATTCATCAGTCAAGGTGGTTTTCGAGAATGTACAAAGCAGTGAAGATGGCTCCTAGGGTTTGCGCCAACCGGGCCTCTGTTTTCTTTGGTTTTTCTGCAGTCGCCGCAAGCTAGTCTCCCCAAGCAACCTTTGATGAGCTCAAAATTTCTGTAGTTGGGATCCTTTCTATTTGCGAGATGCCGGATGGGGCTGGGATGGTGCCCCATTTGTCCCCTTTATACCCGCGAGATGTTGGATGGGGTGGCAATGGCACCTCGTTTGTCCCCTTTATTATGAGCCTGCTGCCGCCTCCTCTTATTTTCTCGGCCCTCCAGGCCGCGGCTTCCAAAACATGTCGCCTTCACAAGGGGTACATGCCAGAGATAGCATATGGCTTTGGGCATGCAGATGAGTTTGGGCTTGCAGAAGGCCTGGGGCTGACTGCGGACAAACGAAACTCCATCAGTGCGCACGATATTTGGAATATTACTCGGTTTGGGTCCATTTCTGAACCTCTGCCTCCTTCTCTGTTTTTTCACCCAGCTTTCCCGTTACTGGGTGATTGCTGGCCTGCACATTTCACGGGCAAGAAGATCACCTTGCAGCAAGGTGAGCCCTCTGCTCATGCTCTGCCCCTCGGATATGAAATTCTCTCTCCCTCGTCACAGGCATTCCAGATTCAGATAGTTCTCCTCTCTGGAAAGACCCTGCTCCTTTGGGTCCATTCAGAGAACCTGGTGCTTCATCTCTCTCAGGCCCTTGAACACAAACTAGGGATCCCTTGCCCTTTGCTACATCTCCTACATGCAGGTAAAAAACTTGATATAAGTATTACAATTTCTTTCTATAATATAGATAAGAATGATTTTGTTCATATTTCCCTCCGGTTGAGAGGTGGAGCCAGAGGTCAAACCTCTGCTCCCAAAGGCTTCTCTTACAAAGAAGCTGTGAATGCCAAGACTTCCAAGAATTCGGCACCTCCGGAGGCTCCCAAGCCTTTCGTGGTTGACAAGATGGAAGAAGTGCCATCTGTGGTCATCACTGGTCCGGTTCTGGAACAGAACATTCAATTCCTTTCAGAATATGGCCTCATCTTCAGGTTCAATGGGCTCTGGCCCTGCACTAAAGATTTATACAGCTAGATACATTCTTCCTGGACTAAAAAGTGTAAAGTTTTTCTCTGCTCAAAGGGATTTTTCATTGTTGTATTTGCTAACAGCAAGGATTATGAGACTGCCTTAACAGGGGGTCCCTAGTTCTGGGGATTAGTGGGGCTTTTCCTCACCCCCTAGTTTCCAGATTTTGATCCTTCCATCGATGTCATCACCAAACTTCCAATCTGGGTCAGGCTTCCTAACTTACCCGCTCACCTTTGGCACTGTGAGGTCTTCGAAGCCATTGGAAACACGTTGGGTCGCTTTCTTGCTACTGACCCCTTGAGAGGCTTGAAGGGTCTTTACACCTATGGTAGAATTTGCGCGGAGTTTGACATCAACAAAGGCTTACTTGACCAAATCATTCTCAAATTTGGGGACTTCTCATGGTCACAGACTTTGGACTATGAGAACACGGCGTTTCGCTGCAGGAATTGTCATAATATTGGTCATCTGCAGAAGTCCTGCGCAATTTTTCTCGCCCAACAGAAAAACAACACTCGCAAATCAAAATATAAGAGTTGGAAATCCTTTGACCCACCTCCCCTGGAGGTAATTGAGTCCTCCAGCTCAGATGAGGATGAGGAAGAGGGTTACTAGGGGGAGGAGATGGAAACTCAGCAACAACCGCCCTCCCCGATTGACCCTGAGGGGCCCCCTGCCTCCTCAATTTCTCAGAAACATTCGCATGAATACAACACCTCTAACTCAGACAAGGATCCTCCTCCACTGACCAACAACACTCTTCAGATAGTTTCAATCACCCACCTCTGGGCGGTTGGGTTAAAGTCACCAAAGAGAAAGGGAAGAAACATAGATCATCGGACACTTTACTCTCTGGGTAGAGCTCTTTTATGTTTTTTGGTTTCCATTGTTCTTCTCCTGCTTTTCTTGTTAGCTTCACGAAATTGGGGCGGTCAGCCATTTCTTTCAGGCTCCCCCGGTTTTTGCTTCTCATGATTGTAACACCTTTGTACTATTAGTTTTTTAATAGAATGGTCCCGCCTAATTTACAAAAAAAATAATTCATCAATCACAGGAATGGGAAATTTATCTTTAATAGTGAGCTTATTGAGATCCCTATAATCCAGACAGATGCGCCATGGTCCATCCTTCTTGTGCACCAATAATATTGGAGCAGAGAAAGAACTTTGACTAGGTTGAATTATACCAGCCTCTAACATTTCTGCAATCATACGTTCAATTTCACTCTTTTGGACATAAGGATATCTGTAAGGCCTGATGTTTGGAGGAACACTTCCTCGAATCAAATGAATAACATGATCATGATCACAAATAGGTGGGAGTCCTTTGGGAGTTTCAAACACCTTGGAATGGTTGTCCAAGATTTTTTGGAGATTTGGAGAAATAGATGATTTTGATGTTGGAAATTCAAGTGAGCATAATTGTGCAATTACACCTCATTTTTTTTTCTTCAGAAGCTTTGTCATGACATTAGAGCTTATTATATTTCTCGGATTCCTTGCGATACCCCGTAATTCAACTTTCTTTCCTTCTGAAAAAAAATAAAAATTCAAGAAAAGTTCTTGAAAATTAAAAACTATTATCCCCAAAGATTGTAACCATTGTACTCCTAGTAAAACATCAACACCTCCCATTTGAATGGAAAAAATTGGACTATTCAATACATATTCCCACATGGTTAGCTTGATATTATGAATTTTCCAGAGCAATTTATAGTTCCTCCATTTGCAACCATCACTTGACACTCTGGTGCTGGGTATATGAAAAAATTCAATTCCTTGACCACCTTACAATGAATAAAATTATGGGTACTACCTGAATCAATCAACACTATTACATTTTTCTTCTTGAATTGTCCTTCTATCTTGAGATCTCGAGGAGTGGTAATTTCTGCCAATGCATTAAAGGATATGGTCGGACGCATTTTTTCTTTCTCTAGGGTTGGTTCCTAGTGTATATCCTCTTCTTTTGAAGTTTCTTTTTCATTTTCTTCCTCCTCTTCAAAATATATTTAAAATTATTTCTTCTCAGCACACTTATGACCTTTAGTGTATTTGCTATCACAACTGTAGCAGAGCCCCTTTTCTTTTTTTTCTTCCAATTTTTGTGGTGTCAACCTTGTAGGTTGTGGAAGTCTAGGAGTAGCAACACTTCCATATTTATAGATGTGAGTGGTAGGCTTCCTTGTCGCCATAATTTTACTTTCAATTTTTTTTTCCAACCTGAATGCCTTCTCCAATGAATCAGGTTCCCAAAGGCGAACCTCTTGTTGGATGTTATCATTTAAAGTCCATATGAAGACACCAATCCTGTGTTCCTCTGGAATATTAGTTACCCTTATATTTAATTTTTGGAAGTTCTCAATGTGCTCCACCATTAAACCCTTTTTTTTGAGATTTATTAATTGGCTAAAGAAGGTGTTGCTCTTTGCATCCCCATAATGTGCTATCATTTCCTCTACAAAAATTAACCAAGTGACAATTTTTTTTTACGAGAGAAAAGCCATCGATACCATACAAATGCATTTTTTTCTAAATATAAAGTTGCAATGCATACCTTTTGTGTGTTTTGCACATTATGGAGATCAAAATATTGCTCCATCTGTAGTATCCATGTTACGGGATCCTTGCCATCAAACTTCCTCTTATTGATCTTTGGAATATGGTGGGTCTTCAATTTAACATTAGAGTTTATGAAATCACGATTAACATTTATTTTTTTCTCATCATGAGTTTCCTCTACTACATTTTCGCCATTAGGAATAATTTCTTGTATCAACTTTGTCAAACCTTCCTTCAAACGTTCCATGTCTGCTTTTAGATAATTCTTCATGTCTTCCATGTTGTCTTTCATTTTTTCGTCGATCTTAGCTTCCATGTCATCCATATTAGCTTCCATGCCATTCTTCAAACCATCCATCTTAGCTTCCATGCCTTTCTTCAAATCATCCATCTTAGCTTCCATGCCTTTCTTCAAAGCTTCCATTTCAGTTTTTGTTACTCTTTGCCAAAGCGAAATTTGGTGCACTTGGACTTGTAATTTTGATATATCATGTTGCACTTCTTCCTCTTCATGAGTCATAATAGAGTATTATGAGGGCTTAATGGGTGTTGAATTAATTTTAGGAGGAATTTTATAACTCAATACTAATATCTATGCTTCAATATGCCCTTGGAATCACTTCAAACTAATTTTTCAAATTAGATTTATGCAATTTCAAAAAAAAATACACACATTTTTCTTGCTTTTGAGGAGCTCGATATTGCAACTGATGTATCTCTGTAATTTCAGATCCCCGAGATTTTATCTTCGGTCCTTTAGTATCCCTCTGAATCTTCTTTCCAATGCCATAGGTCTGACCTGATTTGGATTATTCAAGGAAAATTTATGCCCAATCTCTCACAATGACCTAATTATGCACTAGTTCAGTAGAGCGAACTTGTACGATGTGCCATGCGTCACTGTTTCCTCCTTCAGCCTTGAAATTGATAAACAAGAAACTACAGTCCATGTAATTTCAGCCACTATTTACAAAATTCCAATCCAATGCTAAGAGAGAGAGTTATGACATTTTTTTCAAGGTCACCTCTTTGAGATGAAATTCGGGAGCTTGCAAAAACCCTAACTTCCACAGATCATATCTCCGAAAATATTGCGAACCAAGATTTGAAATTTTTACACGAGGTTCCTCAGGATTTCTTCGCAAATGGTTTTTTTTTTAGCTTCTGCAACTTCGTAGAAAAAAAGTTATAGCAAAAATGACACGATGACCTGTTTGAAGCAACGAAACCCTAGAATCCAAAGCTCTGATACCAAATGTTATGAAACCAACTCCCAAAATAGAAGAAAAGAGAGATAAACGCCTTAGAAACCAACCACTTCGAGAGGGAAACCTCATTTACATTACATAAATGAACAATTGTTGGATGATACAAATGAAAAAACATCCTTTCTATATATAGGAATTCATGGGGTCACAATATAATCATAACCGACCTAACAATAATAATGCAAGGGCACAACAATAACAATAGTGGGCTTTTATGGGGTACAATAATAATAATATGGGGACTATAGGGGTATAACAATAACAATAAGGGGGCTACACTAACAACAATAAGGGACTACACTAGTAATATAGGGACTTAAAAGGGTCACACATGCATGCACTTGTGGGAAAAAGGGTGCCATTTGGCCCTTACATATTTGGGAGTAAGACCCTTTTAATATATATTTTTATTTTCATGGGATTATACATAGTTTGCGAGAGATTTCCCTCTTTAAAACTCCTAAACTCAACCTGACTCCTTTATTTTCGAGTGAATCTGTTAATTGATTGTGTTGCCTTAGAATGTGATAGATTTTTTATTTTCCAATTCTCGGATAAAAGCCTTTTTATACTTTAATTATGGCCTTTATGTGAATGTTTTTTTTGGGAGTGATGTCTTTCTTTGACTTTGTTGGACTATTTGAAAATTTCCTAAAAAGGTTAAAAATTGAATCCCTGCGCTCCTAGCATCAATTTAGAACATAGACTTTTCCCTAATTGTTTGATCTTTTCCCAAGCCCTCAACAAGGTTGATTTTATTGAGGGAAAAAATTAATCCCTCTAAATCATGCCACTTTTTGATATTTAATATTCAAATTGCCAATTTTTATTTTATTTTTTTAAATTATATATATATATATATATATATATTATTATTATCCAATCTTAACTCATTACTAAGTCGCATACATACTATCTTTCTCTCAAATTATCATATAATCTCTTAGAAAAAAATGGAATGGTTTTCAACATATAACTTCTTAAAAATAAATACATACTCTTAACCATTAAATCCTTTCAAACAATTTAAATTATTTAAAAAAAAAATTAAAATAAAAAATAAAATTTTATTGACAAAGTTCTCCTGTCATTAAACTCTCATTAACGCAACATAGCAACATAGTTTTGACAGAATCTGATTCACTCGCTCAAAACATACAAACTGGTGTCGATTCTGTGTATCCCATGCTATAATTTGTTGAAACCAACGTCAACCTGGTCACTTATAAATTTTGAATTGATATATTTGAAGGCGACCTTCATAATAGAATTTGCAGATAAAAATCGGTCCTGCGGATACCATATACCTGGTAATGTTGCGTCCCCACTTGAACTTTTAAATTTTGAATTGATATATTTAAAGGCGGCTTTCATAATAGAATTTGCAGATAAAAATATTAGAAATTGGAAAGAGCATCTATTGAACACAGGAATAACACACAAATAATTAATTTTCTATATTACATCACACTAATACATTACAATATTTATAGTGCTGCTGAGATCCAACTAATTCCACTCTTGGAGGGAGTAGTTGAGAGAATCTCTCAACATCCTCCAACAAACCAAACCAATCCCTAATCTGTAGTATGCATCATAAATGAGGCATTATCTCAACACCCCCCCTTAATGCCTACATTAAAGAAATGGAGAACACACTAATTCAATACAAACATTTGTCTGCCCTGGTCTTCATTAACATTTGTACCCACTCTGAGATCTCATAGACAACACTCTTTTCTCCACCATTTTCGAGCTACCATTCAACCCATTTAAAATACATTTGTTTCTGACCAGCAATATTAAATTTGTAAGATCAAAGATTCTTGACACTTTCGAAGAAGAGTCTTGACACTGAACTATCCTATGGAAATATTTCAATCTTTGAAATAATCCCCGAAGAATAAATTTCAACAGTCTATAGGAAAATATTCTAGGTACAGAATATGAGCAGCGATCAATCCTACAAAGTGACCTTTACACACAAGGATCTTATTGTATAACCTGTAACTGATGCTCTTGGCCCGAAGCACAACAATATCAACATATAACAAATTCACACAATCAAATTAGCCAATTGTTCTCTCGGCCTTGAAGATCGTCGAGAACGACTAATTTAAATTATGCTAAATTGTTCATAGTTGGTTATGCACTACAAATATCACAACAACAAACCCAAAAAATCCAACGTAAATAAAACCAATAGCATGACCAGCAACAACTGTGTTGAATTTCTCTTCATTCCTTGCCTTCTGAAGTTGAATGCGTTTTGTCACCACAGAACTACACAATTTTGTGCTTGATGCACAACCTCTCCACATGCATTAATAAAGCGCCACTGCTAATATTATGAAATTTTATACATCTGACCATCATTTTAGTGCTTTTCCAGCTTTTCAATCTGACTCGTACTAACTTCTTTGGATATTTGACAAATATTATGAAGATTATATTTCATTTTCAAAACTGAAGAGAAGCAAGATGAAATACCGAGAGCTTAAAACACCTGGTTTATGAAGAGAGTCTACTTCATTCAACCCTAACACAACTTATCTGATTGTATGATCTCGATCATGAGTGTTAAGAAGACTTTGATCAGACTCCTCCCCCAAATTCAAAACATCACTGAGTCTGGCTGCAACTAGTCGTTCATTGCATTATTTATTTCTTGCTCAAATATTTTCATAGCAGTCGACAGCAGAGAAACAGGAACAAGGAACCCTTCAAAGGCATTCACGGAAGTCTTTGTTAAAATGAAACGTTTAGCGCTTGCGGATAAATAGGAGAAGCATACACTGCCTTTTCCCCATCCAAAATCCACTTCTTTGAGATCCACCATAATCTTCGAAATGTCTGAAATGCAGTAAACACCAATGGATTTACTGTGTGGGCGCCCATTCAGCTCTGCCAGATCAATGAAAGATCGCAAGTATTCTTCCGTCACCCTTCGTTTCCATTCGTTGATCAATTCCACGGCGAAGGACAATGGTTGGTGAGTCAGATCCCTGAATTTTGTGATAGCGTAGGCGGTTGTATTAGAATATCAGGAAGAAAGAAGCTGATAATAGTAAACTGGCCGAAGAGAATGGCCTTCGATAAAGCAATCACGCGTTAGAGAAAACCCTAAGCCGACGTGGACAACGCAGAAACTTACAACAATTTCTAACCAAAAAAAAATAATTTTCTACATTCACACGCATTAATCCTATCTATTTACATAGATTACAAATTATGGCTCTCACATCTTCCTGGCCATCCCGTGAGGGATTTAAGCCAGTAGAGGCTCCGATACCATATTAGAAATTGGAAAGAGCATCTATTGAACACAAGAATAACACACAAATAATTAATTTTATATATTACATCACACTAATACATTACAATATTTATAGTGCTACTGTGATCCAACTAATTCCACTCTTGGAGGGAGTAGTTGAGAGAATATCTCAACATACTCCAACAAACCAAACCAATCCCTCATCTGTAGTATGCATCATAAATGAGGCATTATCTCAACACATTAATCTTGCCCCTGCTTGCATACAAAACTAGAACCACATTCGAGTGAAAAGACCTCTCAGAAAGCTTTTGAAATTTTAATAAAAGCTTCTTCTTCCAAAGAGCCTCCCAATGAATGGATTTTAGGGAAAAACTGACATAAATTATTGTCCATAAGTCCGATGGAATTGAATTGGACATATTCAAACACCAAGACAACAAATTTTTGGATAGAAGATCAAGACATCGCCTAAATTTGGAGTTCTCACAACGAATGAGCGCAAGGTTGGATTTCAAAGACACATGATGGTTCATATAAATATTGAGTTGATGATGAATGTTAGCAAAAGAAGGAATAATAGAAGCATCTCTACATCTCTTTAGAAACTTAAGATCTGATCTCAACTTAGATACCTGCAAACATATGTGCCCATTCTAAATGATGAATATTTGTCACCAAGGCCCTATCTAGCAGGGTTTCAATATTTTTAGAATTTTGGCTTCTGTGATCCATTGTGTATTATAGAATTCTTTCAGTAAGAATCACATGTAAAAGAACTTTGTCGACGCGTTTCAAACCAACCAGTGTGGTTCATCATCAAGACTAGGTGAGAGATTAGGATATGGCTAAACTAGTGTCAGGATAACAACTAGTTTGACTTTGAAAATTAAATTCGATTAATAACAACTAGTTCTATCTAATTAATTAATTAATTAATTATTTACTATATATATTATTTAATTTAATTTAATTGAATATATATATATATATATATATATATATATATATATATATATATATATATATATATATATATATATATATATATATATATATATATAATCTTATTTTCTGTTTATTATTATTATTATTGTTTTATTTATTATTATTATTATTATTTTATTTGAACGAGGTTTAATGAAAAACGAAAACAATAGCAAAGTAACCAACAAAGAAACAAAAAGCGAGCTTAAAAAACAGATAGAGGGCAAAAACACAAGAAAATTAAGAAAAAAGGGCATGGATCCAACACATGTTGATATTCCAATCGTCATCTCTATTGAGATTAACGGGTTTTTTTTCAATTTCTAAGGCCTCCCTTAACTTACAATGATGGAAATGGTCGATCCTAGCAATGATCTTAGCCTCTTCGATGCAAATATGATGGTTGGTCTTTTTTGCATGTTTAGCTAGGGCGGAGGAGCGAGATATTCCATGTTTAATGTCAGCAACATGTTCACAGATCCTTTATTTTATAGACCAA
Organism: Pinus albicaulis; assembly: GCA_034641835.2. NCBI lineage: Eukaryota > Viridiplantae > Streptophyta > Pinopsida > Pinales > Pinaceae > Pinus > Pinus albicaulis. The sequence continues at coordinate 1,600,853,730 of CM076575.1, read as the reverse complement.
CCAGTTTCACCAATGTAAGGTGTCCCACAAGAACAAGGAATAATGTAGACACCTTTCCCCTCCCTAGGGTCTACCGGATCTTTAACCGATTTAAGAGAGTTTCGAATCATGTTAAGGGGCTTGAAAGAAGAAGAAAATTTATGTTTCTTAAGGATCCTAGCAATCCTATCAGTGGTTCCTTGAATGAAAGGAGGGCAAAAACTGCATGACCACTTGCTAGGCTCTTTATTATTTCTAACGGAAGGACGTTTTTCAGCTTTGAGAAAATCTTTAAGACCTTGTGACCTACTATAACCATTTATACAAAAGACATTAAGGAGATGGGTTCTTTTCTCCCTCAAGGTGAGACTCATCAGAGATTCTCAACACCCTCGTGGCTAAGATCTTGTTTACGCAGTTGAACCCTCAAGTAAGAATGATGCAAACCTTAATGCTTCAAACAATAAGGATGTGGAGAAGCCTCGAAAAAATATTGATTCCCCTAGTTCCAGAAAATAAAAGAAAAGTCAAGATGACATTGGAAGAAACCCCACTTCAAGAAGATATGCAGATGGTGTCAAGAATGCAAGAGGAAATGTATATCATCAAAGAATCCCAAGGAAAAAAGAATTCAAGATTACATCAAAACAATCACCATCTCCTAGATGTCAAAGTATATTTTTTAGTTATTTCTATTCTTGTACACATTATGGGAAAATGGAAAGGGATTTTAGGGCGTACCACAGGGACAAATATAATGGTCCCTGTCAGTGTCCTAGAAGCAACTTTGAAATAAGAAGTCATGCTTCCTCATTCATGAACAAGATGGAGTGCTTCAAATTTCATAACATTGGACATATGTCTCGTGATTGTAACTTGACTTGGGTCCCTAAAAAGGCTAAAACCATGAATACCATGCTAGCAAAGAAATTTACACAAGTATGGAGAAGGAAGAAAATTGGATCGGAAAGTCTCCTGAACACTCAAGCCAACAACATGTGTTGTTGATTTGATGAAGACATCTTTGGCATATATGATATTCCAATATTTTTTGATGATGAGACTCTACCATAGAGGAGACCACACAAACAGTTAGGGGGAGCTTGTGATTCTTGACCTTTCTTGTAGAAGCTATCCATGAAGAGGCCTATAAAATCCTTTATGAGTCACACATGGACAATCATCTCTCAAGAGAAACTCGATTGAAGAACATAATCCCTTACTCATTCGATGGACCATTGTTGAAGATCTCTTCCACTTTGATCACAATGTAAGCAATATTTCTTGATCTAGAGGAGTTTATGCCAGTAGGGAGAATTCATTCATTACATGAAAAATATTAACACCTCTATTATGGACCACATTTCTAGAAGGAAGAGCACCTTGTCAGGGGGAGAAACATATCAATCATGAAGAACTATCATTCATGACGAAAATATGATGGGAGCAACATGTCAAGAAGTAGCTTGATAGGGGAGTACTTGGGTACCCTGTTTTCCACTGATGTCAAAGGGGGAGAGAATGTTTGAAGGGAAAGAATATTACCATCTTAGAAAAAGGGGGATACTCTTAGTCAAGGTTTTCATTGATGTCAATATGGAATTATTAGATATGGAAAATATTCTTGTGATACATGAACCTCATGAAAACCCTAGGTGCTAAGAATGCCATTAGTGAAGTAAAACCTAGGTGCTAAGGTTGCCCTTACATTATGAAGACGTCAAGCCATTAATAAAAATATTATAATATTCCCATGATACCCTAAACATAAAATATTTATGTATAATCCCTAAGTTCCAATCATGGGCCTATGATGACAAGTCCTCCTTGATTGATGCTCATAGTTACCTAGCTTTTAAAATAAGGAAACATTATCCTAAGGAAGAAGCATGAAGCCCTAATCCTAATGAAGAAGCCCTTGCCATAAAATACATGAAAAGCCTTAGATCATTTATGATGGAGCCCTAATCCTAATCACCTTGATGACCTAATTATATGATGAATGAGCCCTAAAAATTGAATGTCTAAAAATAAAATCCTAATGGATGCCATGAAAAAAATAATGACAGTTCTACAAAAAATATTTTCTTGATTGGAATATGACCTCACCTAAGGATGAAATTTACATCATCTTTTAGAGAATATTTTTCCCTTTCTAAAAAACTATTATACACTTCCTAAGTCCTTCAAGATGATGAGAAATTGAATTTATAAGTTAGAATTTTTTTTTTTTTTTCCTAGCCGACTTGAGACGACTTGTGTATGCTCATACTCCTTCACCGAACATATGTGTCTATTCGTCATAGGTCAAAACCTGTATAAATATGACATCCAACGCTCCTTTTTCATCATCAATTAGGTGCAAATTTCGGAGATAAGATACAAAACTGATAGAAGGGTGAGGATAATTTTTTAAAGCACTGTTTGGACTAATTTTTCTAAGATTAAGTTATACTTCAAGAATAGAACCGAAGCTTATATTACCTTAAGAACTATCACTCATCCTACAACAAATTGAGGCGAAGATTTTAAATAATAATAATCTTTTTCAGCTCCGACCTCTATCAAACAAGCTAATTTGAAGCTTGGTCCTGTGGGTAGTGGCTCAAAGTTCACGTTTTGGGTAAAATACACATATATAAAGGTTTCTATAGTTATGTAGGTATTTGAATAGTGATAGCCTTGAATTTATAGTTATGGATAGGGATTGGACCTATGAGGAGGTATCATCATCATCATATATATATATATATATATATATATAACTCATAATTTCTTCTTATTCAAATATAAAACGCCTCCATTATAGCTTGGACAGTGAGCTCGGTGTGTGCTAAAACTTGACACAAATATGTGATAACAAACTCATAATCGGACTTGTGTGTGGAGGTTCTTTAAAACATGGATCCCCTTATGAAGGTGACAATTGTTGAAGCTCATAGTTAAGGGTTTCATACATATGAATAGTCTTAAACAAGTAAAACAGTGACACTTGAATAACTTGAATTTGTGATAGGAAGTAAAAAAGTTTTGAAGGAAATAATTATAATAGAGATTTTGGATATCACATTTGGAGTTGAGTTTGTTTTAAGACCTTGAAATTTGGAGAGCATCTTGAAGTATAGTTGAAAAATATTTTGAATTTTTGGAACAACCATTGAAGTAGAATCGTTGAAGAATATCTAGTGAGCTAGCCTTGGAGATATCCTTTGATGCCTCGTTGAGTTAACTTTCATCTTTGAACATATTTGGAGAATATTCTTTGCAGCAGATATTGAAGAGTTGAAATCTTTTTGGAGCGTCTTAAAGAAAATTCTGAAGACACTCTTGAAGGCACCCTTGGAAACATGATGCTTTGCTGAAGCCCCCATGGAGTAACTTCAGAAATCCTTCTTTTGGGTAATATGAAGAGCAGTGATGACACCTTCTAAGAAGACAAGGTTTTTAATGATGAAGTGACTTGAAGGAGGCATTTATGAAGATAGACAAGGCTCATTGAAGAAGATATTGGGAGTCATGAACAACATCAAACTTATATTAATGAATTGAAATTGAGGGTTGGAGCCCTAGTGGTTGGAGCCTCATAAATAAAAGGTTGGTGCCTCAAAGTGATAAGGTTGGAGCCTTGGGAAGTCCAAGTCGGTGCTTGGAAAACTATAGGTTGAAGCTTGGGAGATTGAAGATTCATGTATTTATCTAGGGTTGGAGCCTTACACTGTTGTATTGTATTTATTCTAAAGAAGAGATTAATAAAATTATCTATTCTTATTGTTCATTTTTTGTTCTAATTATAAATAATTTAACTGGTAAAAATAAAAATTGAAAAGAAATATAGATTCATCCCCCTTCTCAGTATTTCCAACATCATCAAGTAGTTATACTTATAAAATTTCAACCGTAAAATTCAGTAGAGTAGGAGAGATCATAATGAAACAATGATACAAGAGACACTAAAATTTTATTGGGACAAATTCCCACAATGGGAAAAACCCAGTAATATTTCGTTATGATATTGTTCAATTCATCCAATATCTACACATAATTTTGAGTGGAAAAGTCAACCCTTTAACAAAAATAAATGTTAAGTCAAATCAAGTCAAAAGAGAGAGAAAAGAGTCAACTTATGCTCACAGTCAAGTTTTGTCAAAGCAACTAAATTTTTTTCCCACAAGAGATGGTCAAAGGGGATGAAATTAATTCCTACAATAGCTCAAAGAATATTTATCAAAACAAAGACCTTGAACTATCATCAAACCTCAGTTAACACCTAGAAAAATTTCTAAGAATTCATTCAATAGATGGTCAAAGATACCAAGAGTATTCATCCTCCAACATCAACCAAAAGTTTTTTCAAACAACAAGAGAAGAATCGATGTCAACAATAGTCATTGCAGATAACAGAAAGTAAAATTCATTGGTCAAATCAATCTTCTGCTTCTTCGCACTTGTGATAAGATGTATTTGTGTAGAATAAGTACATTGAATTCATCTTGTGATAATTCCATATGACATAAGTTGAGTTTCCAATATATAGTAGACCAATCAAGTGGGTTTTTACCTTGGTGTTATACAATATTTTGTCATAGCCCACTTTATTTCATCATACCACAAGTATCGCAAAATATGTTCTCCATCAACCATGCCTAAAACATCCTCGAAGAAGTGGAAGAAGACTTGATTTAAAAATATTCTGAAAAGCTTATCAAAAAACTTGTTTTACGAGCTCAACGTGTTCTACATAACTGATGACCCACACTTTTCACCTTTTTCACTACCTTTGTCTAGTGTTGGCAGCGTGAATTTTTTCGGGAAAATCCACGTTGGTCCTCTTTAGACAACTCTTCCCAAAATTTCAACCATAAAATTCAGTAGAGTAGGAGAGATCATAATGAAACAATTATACAAGAGACACTATAATTTTCTTGTGACAAATCCCCACAATGGGAAAATCCAAGTAATATTTCCTTATGATGTTGTTAAATTCATCCAATTTCTACATCTAATTTTTAGTGAAAATGTCAACCCTTTGAAAAAAATAAATGTTAAGTCAAATCAAGTTAAAATAGAGATAAAATAGTCAATTTTTTCTCATAGTCAAGTTTGGTCAAAGCGGATAAATTCTGGCCCACAAGAGATGGTCAAAGGGGATGCAATTCATTACTATAATAGCTCAAAGAATCTTGGTCAAAACAAAGAGCTTGAACTATCATCAAATCTCAGTTAACACCTAGAAAAAGTTCCAGGAATTCATTCAATATATGTTTAAAGATACCAAGAGTATTCATGCTACAACATCAGCCAAAAGTTTCGAGGAGAGGCTTCCAAAAATGGCGGAGAAGCTACCCTTACTAGAAGCCTCGAGAACAGTGACGTGGTTTCAGGTCATTGATAATAGGAGCGAGACCTCCCATTCATGGGCATGGATCCTCTTTCCATGGATATTTCCCTTAAGATGTATAACTCCTCCCACATGATATGGATCCTAAACTCCCTCTCCTTCCTTATAAATAAAACCCCTACCATGAAATTTTGGTTGTTTGCCATCCTATGAGCTTAAGCATGCCCAATTGTTGCCCATTTGTGAAGGAGGAAATTGCTTGAAGAGTGAAGGTGATGCAGGAGCATTCAGACTTAGCCAACAATGTGATTGTTGTTGGAAATATTGTCATTGATGTCAAAGGAGCATAAAGGAGCAACACTTGAACTATCAATAAGGCAAAGGAGCAGATCAGAAAATTATGCAGTAAGAAAGCATAAAATGAGCACAAAGGAGACAGAGAGATAACAAAGGCAACAAAGTAGAAGAGAGGCAGCCCAGGCAGCAAATGAAACAAAGGTAACAAGTTGAAGTAGAAGCAGCAGAGGAATTAAAGACATAGTAGGTTGTAGAAGGACCATTTAATTTGAAGATCTGGATGAGGACCAGAAGTCTGTAAGTGAACTCATTTATATATGTGAAAGGATTTGTTCTAGTATTAATTGATTTAAACTCTGTGTAGTAGGCTTTGGGCTTCAATTAGAAATTGTATGAACAATGTATGAATAACTCTATAATTGGGGGTTAAATATACTTTGGGCATCATTAAGGAAATCGACATTCATGTCGATGTTCCCATACAAAGAAAGGGTTTTGAATTCCATGTAGAGACCTTATTGTAATGGAAGGTTGGCTTAATTTGATATCTGTAATCGTGGATATATAATTCGGAGGAGCTGCATTAAAACCAAAAGCGGAATAACGACACAGTGATTATGTATTGGTAAAGACCGTGAGGTTTGGTTGATTGCCAGCAGGGTTAGAATAGTTGATGAAATTCAATTCATTTTCTGATTGTGCTATCAAATTACACATAGGAAATAAGTGACATCAATTTGCATGAATAGATATCGTTTTGTGCCAAGCTCAATACAAGGAATCGTGGTAAAATTGGGCGAGAAGCAGTCCTTGATTCCAGAGTAACAGAGATATTAAAAGAATCCGATAATTGGTTGGAACCATAACAGTGAGAGCGCAGATCTGGATTGAGTTAAGTCTCATCACGCAAATTTAATTGAAGCAATGCTAAAGCAGAACAGAACTATAAGCAAACGAAGGTTATATAAATGAAAACACAGAGAATTGGTAACAAACCACGCATTGAGTGGAACCTGGAGTGGATGAAATAGTCAAAACCTTGAAGGAATAGTGAAAGCGGGTTTGAGATAGAAAACCAGCGGTCTCACACAATTTAAAAGTGGTAAACGGAATGCCCACAAAAAACGTGATAATGCTCCTTGAGTGACGCGTGTCTTTAGTGGTTTTAAAATACATCCTATTTCGCATAATTTTTTATGGACAAGGCTCGCGCATCTTAGAAATGTGATAGCCATTGATCTATGGTGTTAAGAATGCGATGGTGCGTCGACGTTGGATGATGTGGAGAGATAAGTCAAGGTAAGGTACATTGGAAAGCACCGTGGGCCCAAAGGAAACCTGATGTTTCTAACATTCAATTGGAAATCATATAAGTGTTGGTTCGTGGTTAATATGGAATGGTTATGGAGTCGAGTATGTATTGGTTGAAAGCTAGAGAGGCTTGTTAATAAAGCCGTGGGGATTAATTAAAACCCAACCTTCGTACAAGGTTTAGCATAAGTTGTGGTCCATAATTAATATGGTTGATAATCAGGACTTTGAACCATTGCAGAAATTTAATATGGTTCGGTTGTATAGTAAAGAAGTCCAATGCATTATAATATTGATGGATGGGGAAAGGTGAGCTGAATAATATTATATGTTGGCGTTTTGGTTTTTAACCAAAGGTTAGGTTTATGCATGAGCCGAATATTCATATGCTAAATAACGGAAAAGGAGAGTTGCCACGGCTAAGTCGCGAAGGCGGTTTTGGGAGAACAAACTAGCAGTATCACGTAATTTTTAAAGTGGTAAGTGGATTTCACATTTCAAACACGATATTGGCCTTTGTTTGACGCGTGGCGATAAGTTTTTTGGAAAAACAATTTATATCGCACAACTTAGGAAAATCAAGTCTCGTGCAACTTTGTTGCGCGACTACTGTCGGATGAGTTGGTTGGGGCGTGATAATTTTTGCGCCGTTGGATGTGAAAGGTAAATTGATTGCTGTATATGACCACATAAATATGTTAGAGCTGTGGGACCCAGGATCTAAATGCGGTTCAGTGGTTGGGTTTTAAACCAAAAGGTCGAAGGATCTTTAATAAATGTTGATATTTGGATACGAATAAATTTTTAATATGAAGTGTGGAGCGAAGTGTATAAAGATTGGGAATTCATTAATTAAATAGACATGAATATGGTTTATAAGATGTGTAATGGATGGTGGCCGAAGTATAATGTGTTGCACATATTTGATGAATGATAAGAAGATCTGTCATACAGATTTGGGGTTTCATAACCATGGAAAAATGAAGCTTCTGCATTAACTCAATTTTCCCAGTTCAGAAAATAAGAAAAGCTTCTGCGTGTAAAGATTGCCAGAATTTGAAATTCATTGGGGGCTAAACTTGTAAAACAGTTATATATGCAGCAGATACACAATTGCAGTAAACAGGAGAATATGCAGAACAATTACACTACAGCAGCTGAAAAGACAAACTCATAGTGAGCCAAAAACTGAATGGGTTGAATTGAAATTCCTATTGTAACTGAAAATGTAAAGTTTTATTTATTTTACATTGTTTGTGATGCATTGGCAAGTCTCCGGTAGGAAAACGAAACTCCACTGTAAAACTGAAATTTGTATTAATTGCTATATTCCTCTGAATGAGCTGGACAAAGAAATGAAAAGGCAGAAGTCAAAGAGTCATGGTTGTTCATTTCGAATTCCCTGTCGAATACAAACAGTCATGAGGTGAACTCTATAAATGATATCACATAGATATGCTTAAAAAGGTTAGAGAATGGAGAAATGAGGCAGAGAAGGTAAGAAGAAGGAGGAGCAGATAGAGATGCTATGAAGATTCAGAGATGATATAAGGCAGACATGAAGTCTGGAGGACAACAGTGAAGAAGGAATAGAACAGAGCTGATATCTAAGTAAATCAGCATGTGCTTAATTTTATGAAAGAGTGAGGAAGTTGGTGCTTCCACATCAAGTTGTAGCTTGATAGATGTCAGTTGTAGCTGACTGAGGTAGGAGCCTCCTGTAGGTTGTAGCCTATAGAAAATAGAGGAAGTTAGTGCTTCCACATCAAGTTGTAGCTTGATAGAAGTCAGTTGTAGCTGGTTGAGGTAGGAGCCTCCTGTAGGTTGTAGCCTGCTAAAAATAGATGGGAGTTGGAGCTTCCTTGCAAGTTGTAGCTTGATGAATTGAGGTAGGAGCCTCCTGTAGGTTGGTGCCTACAGAAAATTAGTGGTGAGAGGTAGTTGGAGCTTGCCTTTGCATCACAACAATAATAAGATGTGGTTTTCTCCCTTATGGGTTTCCACTTATATCTGCTATCTATGTGCATGATGTCTATGTGTTGATATGGTATATCTAATCTGCTTAATACTTGCTGCTCACATATTAAGACTGCTGTTACATTATCTAATCTGCTTAATACTTGCTACTCACAAATTAATATTGCTCACATATTAAGTTGATCATGAAATGAAGGTGTAAATAAGTTGAAAGGAAAGTTTTAAAAGTCCATGAATGTGTTAAAATGATTCACCCCCCCTCTCAGTTTAACTAAGGGTTCAACAATTGGTATCAGAGTGGGTTCCTTTGGTGTAAGCCTAATAGGTTGAAGGAGATCTGGTTGAGTCATGGACTATCAAAATGTACCCATGGTAAATAAAACAAACTTTCCTGAATGGAGAGATAAGGTTAAAAAATATTTAATGGCTTATGAACCTGAGGTATGGAAGCTTGTATGTGATGGTTATTGCACAGACTCTCCCTCGGTGCAAGAACAACAATGGAATGCCAAGGAAAAATGTGTGATATATAATAGTCTTCATAACAAGGATCTTGATTTAATAATGGATCTAACCTCTGCAAAAGAAATCTGGGATAGATTGCATTTCATACATGAAGTAGACACTAGTGGCTGCATTGTCAAGAAGGAGAAGAGAATCAAGAAGAAGAAAAATTCATGTCAAAAGGAAGATGTTCAATCAAATGAGGTACCCGCTAGTGTGAATGGAAGTAAGCTCCATGAAGAAATTATAGTGAAAGAACAAACCAAACTTGACATTGCCTTGATTGAAATAGAAAGATTGAAGAATGAAAACAAAGACCTTAAGGCATTGGTGCAAATATGTGATGAGAAAGAATATGAAGATAAGAAAGAAATTTTTGGCCTGAAGACACAACTTGAAGAAGCAAGGAAAGTAGAAGACACTATGCTGCAACAAATGAGAAAGAAAAGTATGGAATGTGAGAAATTGGAAGAAGAAGTAGTGTGCCTGAGAAAGAAATTAGAAAAAGCCCAAAGAGAATTATTAATGAATACTCCTCAAATGACAAGCTCTAAATAGTTGGACAAGATTCTAAATGCTCAAAGGTCTCCTCTCATAAAGGTTGGGATATGATATAAAGGAGAATCCAGTAAGTCCAAGGTAGAAGATAACATGAATATCATTTTTGTAAAAGATGTAAAGGATAATGAAGCAGCTCAGAAGATTCCTACAGAAGTAGAAGCCAGCAAGAACATGATTTGCAAAGAAACAAACAGAAACAAGCAGCAAAATGAAAGGACAGAGAATGAGAGGATGAAACAGTCAGCTGAAAAAGGCTCATACACTCTTGAATATTAATTGAATAAATTTGGAAGATGTCAAAGAAGGTTCTTTCCTCCTATGAGAAGTATCACCTGTTTTTCCTGCCACAAACCTGGACATATTGCAGCATATTGTAAGACAAGGCAAATCAAGCTTAACCAGCAAAAGATGCAGCAAATGAGAAGACTACCTCAAACAATCAAATGGAAAGGAAAATCTTTCACCAGGTACACAAATCATTTCCATGGCTACTGTTATGCATGCAATGAATTTGGACATAAATCTGTTGAATGTAAATTGTGTTAAAAATGGGAACAAAGTATTATCCATCAGCTCAAACATACCTTGGTAAAATAAGATGTTATGTATGCCTCAAGCTTGGTCATAAAGAAACTAACTGTAAACTACCATATACATTAAAGAGCTCTAGACAGATGATGGAATCCAATCAAATCAAACAAAACTATGAATAAAAAAGAAGTGCAGACATTATGAAGAACCCCAATAAAGTATGGAAGGAAAAGAGAAAGGGGGAGCCTGTTAACTTAATAACATAATGAATCCATCATAGTCTCAGGGGGAGCTGCTCTAAGAAGCAACACAAATATCCAACCAGTGATAGATATGAAGCAACATCCCAGGGGGAGAGCAGTTCATAAATAGTCCCCACAAAAGTAGCCTACGAAGAGCTCCTTGGAATGAGAACAGCTATAAGATCAGGAAGGGAAAGAAAAATTTCTCTAATAGATAATTATAGAGGAAGAAGAATACCAGAAGCACACAATAGCAATAGGTTGATGGAAGAAGAGAAGGCAACAAGCAGCCATGATGGCAAAGGGAACTTCAACCATGAACATGTAAGCTAAGAAGACATCATCACATTAAGTGATGATCACATTGTGCATCATACTGCTAGAATTAACAATGAATCACATTAATAAGGATGAGTAAGAGAAGTGCCTATCATCACTATGTCATTACATAATTCATCTATGAAAAGTCCCCTTGGAGGAATGTAGTTAAGTGAGTGATAAATATCTGAGTGATCTGCCCATGAAGATTCCAAGTAAAGAAATTGAATATGTCTTCCCGAAGTTCATTATAGAATAGTTGAATTGTATATAAAGCAGTAATGGTTCTGGAGCAGTCCTAGAAAGGAAAATGCAATGACATTTTTTTAAAAACCAGAATGACAAAATGAGCAAAAGGTTAATGATGCCAAGATCAGATTCAATATATTGATGATTGTTGTTGAGAACAGTGGAGAGCTCAATAGTAGAAACTATGAAGGTTTTCTGAACTATGGGTTCATGTGTGAGCTGAAGCGAAATTAGTATCAATTGGTATTAGGTACAAGCAGCATGCCTATCAACAAAATACCAAGTGTTATCAGTAGAGCAGTGGTATGATATAGGTCCTCAGGATCAAAGGATTATGGCAAAAGTATATCAAGGTAGTATACCCAACGTTATCTGCATTATTAAAGCATGAAAAGGTCAATAACAGTGCTAAAGGATCATTGTTTTTGTTTACACTTAAAGCATTATATTGAGCATTGAAGCAGTATCTTTTTCTATATATAATTGCATGCCTTCTTGAAGTCAGTACATATATCTTCAAGGCCTCTTTCTTAAGATCATTCATAAAACTGTGTGAAGTCTGTTTGTTGAGATTTCAATCAAACAACCTGAAGATGTTTTGCTGAAGATCATCGAGATAGAACAGTTAAAGTATCTGAAGCATGAAGGACTAGTTGTGATTGCCATTTTATGCTCAAAAGTCTTTTATTAATTCATCTAAATCCTAATTCAACATAAAGGATTTGCTGGTAATTCACCTTTAAAGAGAGATTGATCATTGGCATACATACCCCCTTATGTCATAAAGGAAATTGCATGATTGATAAGTGAGACTGACTAATACACTGAATGTATCTAGCCTCAAGGGTTTGTTTTTGAAAGTACAATGTGCAAGCCGTAAATTCATTTGATCTCTTAGATTAAATTATGGTTGATTCATTGTTCACATAAGCAACAAGGACCTTTCAACTATTAAGTGTAATATCCTTGTCAGCATCCTAGCTCATATCACCACCAACAGGCAAGAAAAGTGTACCACAGCAATAAAAGATATATTGGCTTCATCACAATTGAATAGATGTTGTACTGCAGATGAGTATTGCAGAAGAAGACATATTCAATCTAAAATATTCCTCAACAGATATGTATTTCTGATGAAGATCATACTAGAGACTGAAGTATATTTGAAGCATTCTCGGTATTTCAGTATGGGTCCAATGATGCATCTCTGATTATATATGGTTGTTCCATCATCACCTACACTCTATACAAGTGCAAGGAGTCTGTGCTTTGGGATGGTATCAACTTACTGTGTATATACAAGTTCAATAATTCTCAAAATTGTTCTGTCAACAACTCGTGTACACCAGTCTGGAGCAGCAAGGTATAAAGCCATGAGAAGAAGGGCCTAAACACAACTCAGAGAGAGGAAATGCAAAGATAGAATCCACACTGGGAAATGTGCAACCCTTTGCCATTGATGTCAAAGGGGGAGGAAAAGCAAGCAAAAGAAGAGTATTAAAGTATTGCCATCAATGCTAAAGGGGGAGACTGTTGGAAATAATGTCATTGATGGAAAAGGAGCACAAAGGAGCAACACCTGAACTATCAATAAGGCAAAGGAGAAGATCAGACAATTATGCAGTAAGAAAGAATAAAAGGAGAACAAAGGAGACAAAGAGATAGCAGAGGCAGCAAAGTAGCAAAGAGGCAACCCAGGCAGCAGATGAAACAAAGGTAACGAGTTGAAGCAGAAGCAACAAAGGAATTAAAGACAGAGTAGGTTGTAGAAGGACCATTTAATTTGAAGATCTGGCCGAGGACTAGAAGTTTGTAAGTGAACTCATTTATATATGTGAAAGGATTTGTTCCAGTATTAATTGATTTAAACTCTGTGTAGTAGGCTTTGGGCTTCAATTACAAACTGTATGACAATGTATGAATAACTATGTAATTGGGGGCTAAATATACTCTGGGCATCATTAAGGAAATCGACATTCATGTTGATGTTCCCATTCAAAGAAAGGGTTTTGAATTCCATGTAGAGACCTTATTGTAATGGAAGGTTGGCTTAATTTGATATATGTAATCGTGGATTTATAATTCGGAGGAGCTGCATTAAAACCAAAAGCGGAATGACGACACAGTGATTATGTATTGGTAAAGACCGTGAGGTTTGGTTGATTGCCAGCAAGGTTAGAAGAGTTGATGAAATCCAATTCATTTTCTGATTGTGTTATCAAATTACACACAGGAAAGAAGGGACATCAATTTGCATAAATCGATATTGTTTTGTGCCAAGCTCAATACAAGGAATCGTGGTAAAATTGGGCGAGAAGCAGTCCTTGATTCCAAAGTAACAAAGATATTAAAAGAATCCGATAATTGGTTGGAACCGTAACAGTGAGAGCGCAGAGTTGGATTGAGTTAAGTCTCAGCACGCAAAGTTAATTGAAGCAACGCTAAAGCAGAACGGAACTATAAGCAAACGGAGGTTATATAAATGAAAACACAGAGAATTGGTAACAAAACACGCATTGAGTGGAACCTGGAGCGGATGAAACAGTTAGAACCTTGAAGAAATAGTGAAAGCGGGTTTGAGACAGAAAACTAGCGGTCTCGCACAATTTAAAAGTGGTAAACGGAATGCCCACAAAAAACGTGATAATGCTCCTTGAGTGACGCGTGTCTTTAGTGGTTTTAAAATACAGCCTATTTCGCATAATTTTTGATGGACAAGGCTCGTGCATCTTAGAAATGCGATAGCCGTTGATCTATGGTGTTAAGAATGCGATGGTGCGTCGTCCGTTGGATGATGTGGAGAGATAAGTCAAGGTAAGGTACGTTGGAAAGCGTTGTGGGCCCAAAGGAAACCTGATGTTTCTAACATTCAATTGGAAATCATATAAGTGTTGGTTCGTGGTTAATATGGAATGGTTATGGAGTCGAGTATGTATTGGTTGAAAGCTAGAGAGGCTTGTTAATAAAGCCATGGGGATTAATTAAAACCCAACCTTTGTACGAGGGTTAGCATAATTTTTGGTCCATAATTAATATGGTTGATAATCAGGACTTTGAACCATTTCCTAAATTTAATATGGTTCGGTTGTATAATAAAGAATTCCAATGCATTATAATATTGATGGATGGGTAAAGGTGAGCCGAATAATATTATATGTTGGCGTTTTGGTTTTTAACCAAAGGTTGGGTTTATGCATGAGCCGAATATTCATATGCTAAATAATGGAAAAGGAGAGTTGCCAAGTCTAAGTCGCGAAGGCGGTTTTGGGAGAACAAACTAGTAGTATTGCGTAATTTTTAAAGTGGTGAGTGGATTTCACGTTTCGAACGCGATATTGGCCTTTGGTTGACGTGTGGCGATAAGTGGTTTGGAAAAACCATTTATATCGCATGACTTAGGAGAATCAAGTCTCGTGCAACTTTGTTGCGCGACCACCGTCGGATGAGTTGGTTGGGGTGCGATAAGTTTTGTGCCGTTGGATGTGAAAGGTAAATTGATTGCTGTATGCGACCACATAAATATGTTAGAGCTGTGGGACCTAGGATCTAAATGCAGTTCAGCGGTTGGGTTTTAAACCAAAAGGTCGAAGGCTCTTTAATAAATGTTGATATTTGGATACGCATAAATTTTTAATATGAAGTGTGGAGCGAAGTGTATAAAGATTGGGAGTTCATTAATTAAATAGACATGAATATGGTTTATAAGATGTGTAATGGATGGTGGCCGAAAGTATAATGCGTTGCACATATTTGATGAATGATAAGAAGATCTGTCATACAGATATGGGGTTTCATAACCATGGAAAAATGAAGCTTCCGCATTAACTTAATTTTCCCAGTTCAAAAAATAAGAAAAGATTTCGTGTGTAAAGATTGCCAGACTTTGAAATTCATTGGGGGCTAAACTTGTAAAACAGTTATATATGCAACAGATACACAATTTCAGTAAACAGGAGAATACGCAGAACAATTACACTACAGTAGCTGAAAAGACAAACTCACAGTGAGCCAAAAACTGAATGGGTTGAATTGAAATTCCTATTGTAACTGAAAATGTAAAGTTTTATTTATTTTATATTGTTTGTGATGCATTGGCAAGTCTCCGGTAGGAAAAAAAAACTCCACTGTAAAACTGAAATTTGTATAAATTGCTATATTCCTTTGAATGAGATGGACAAAGAAATGAGAAGGCAAAAGTCAAAGAGTCATGGCTGTTCATTTCGAATTCCCTGTGGAATACAAACAGTCATGAGGTGAAATCTATAAATGATATCACAAATAATGTTACCGATTAAATAGGTAACCTCAATGTTACCTACTTTTTAAAGTATCAAGAAAAACACCTGATTTTGAAAAAGTTGCGATGCAGAATCAAGAAAAAAAATTTTGAGCATGTTTTTGGCACTTTAAGTTTTTTTCATTTTGTTTTTTTTTTTTTTTTAATTAATTTTTTATTATTTTTAAGTGGTGTTTTTTATGTCGATTTTGAATAGTGGTGGTGTATCATCACCAACGTTTTTTTGTAGGATTGATTTTGACACTATAAATTTTCTAATGTCTTCTTCTTCTGTGAGATGTTTATTTTTAAGTGCATTTACGTACTTGTGTTTTAAAAGTAAAAAAATATTTTTTTTCAAAATAAAAACTTGTAATGATATCTTCACTTTTTCACATACATAAAAGATGGAAAAAGGGTCAATATTCTAAAGTTTATATTTTCTACATGTTTATGTATTGTTAAATAATTTTTCAATGCACATCAAAAAATTGTAGCTAAAAAACCAATATTTTGAACCATATGACAAAAAAAATACAATTTTTCAATATAAATACAATGCAAAAAATACACTTTTACAGACTTTTTGTTGGAAAAAACATGTTAAATAAACTAATTTTTTGGGAGAATCTTAACAAAAAAACTTAAGAAAATAACATTTTTATTGAATTTTATGTCAAAAAATAATAGCAATCACATGTTTTTTGCAAAAAAAAAGGGTTGTTCTCATAAAATATCAAATTCTAAACATTACAAGTAAAACTGATTAATAGTTCTAAAAAATAAGTTTTGTTTGCAAGCATAACTTAAACATCATCAACAATATCAACTAATACATCTTCAACATTATCTAGAACAACATTGATGGCTTCTTCCGCAGCATTTTCTTCTTCATTTTGATCATCGCCGTCTTCTAATGGATCTTTCATGTCAGAAAATCTTCCAAAGTGTCCCTTTCCAATCATTCCATATAATGGTGGTTGAGGTTCCTTTGCTTTTTTTGCCACACGTGATTCATTAAAATATCCTTTCCTCAAACCAACTTCTTGCTTCGCATCTGGAAGAAATTTAAGAGCGTTAATTCTTTGTTGAATAAATTTGCATTGAACTGGGTCTTTCTCAATGGCAATGCAATTTCTTCCTTTTAGTAGGCAACATGCTAGTGTTGTACCTAATCATCAAGCACAAAAAAATAAGTAAAAAAATTAGTATGGAGACATAAAAAGTAAAAAAGACAATATTTAAATTTAAATTTGTATAATAAAACTTACCTGAACCTGAGAATAAATCCAAAACCCATTCTCCTTCATTTAAACATAGATCTATAAGATATTTAATCAATGTTTGTGGTTTTTGATAAATGTTAACTATATCTCCTTTTGCATCTTTATCCTCATATGTTAGTTTTCTTACAACTGCATCATAAACCAATACTTGACTATGACTCTTCCCATCTACTCGATTCATAATAATATGCTTATAGCTATCGTCTTTTGTTCAACATTCAACATGGATGAACTCACAATCATTTATAATAGGCTGATCTTCGGAAGAAACAATATTTGACTTTTGCCTATAACATAACATAGTAAAAGTTCAATTTTTACATGAATAAGTTTTTTTAGGAGGAATCAAACATACAATTTCAAAATATTACCATGTAAGTTGCATCCTTGAGTTTGCTTTACCCTTGAAGCTTGTTAATAACATTGGAAACTGTGTGTCTGAATGAAATGTCACAAATCGCCAAAGTGGTGATGTTGTCACTTCTTGAAAACCCGTAACCATTTTACTAAAAGCTTGATAAGTATATGGTTCTCTATCATATTCAATGTCTGGGAAATTGAAACCATGAGTAATATCTGCAATAACTAGGCCATATTCCCTTTTAGGTATTAGTGATGCAATGTCTTCACAGTCACCTTGTATTATTTGATATTGGACACTGTCGAGCCCATTCCAAATGTAATGATTAAGAGTAGGATCTAGTTCAACATTCATAAGACGCTTCCTTCTCATGTTCTCCATCTTAATTTTTTCAATAAAGCTTTGGAAAGTATCTGGTAATCCATTTCCATCCTTCTTCGACATCTTTAATGACATAAAAATATACATATAGATATGTATAAGTAATAAAATAAAAATAGTTAAAATATGAATAAAATAAATTTATAAATCAACATACCTTATTGAATGCAATATAAAACTCTTTTAGTGTTGATGTAGAACTTGCTTCTGGGTAGTTGCGTACAACATCATCCCAGCTGTCTTCATTCAACATTTTAACCATGTGTTCTTGTATTTTCATAAAAATTTTCTGATTGAATAAATCAAGTTAAAAACGTTAATATATTGACATGTATAACAAATTCTACCAACATCATTATGTTTTATTTAAAAGAAAATTATAATGAAAGAAATAATTCAAGAAACTTACTTTTGAAATTCTGCACACATTTATTCCATTGATAATTCACCCGACTTCACACAGGATAATACTGATTTGACTAATTTATCATCCTTCACAAAGAAATTCTGCACACATTTCTTCCATTGATAATTCACCCGACTTCACACATTTCTAATACTGATTAGAAATTCTGCACACATTTCTAATACTGATTAGAAATTCTGCACACATTTCTTCCATTGATAATTCACATGACTTCACGTAGGATCAAAGTAATGGCTCAGACTCAAAGTCTCGCCAGCAGCGCAGAGCTTTGATTACAAGTTGAATAAGGGTTTAAAGCCTTACCTATATCGGCGGAGTTAATATTTCGAGGCGGCACAAATTCGCTGCATCACAAGCAGCGATGTAATGCGATGATAGTTTTAACACTATCGCATCAAAAAATTTCAAAGTTCTTAAAATGTGCACACCGAAGAGTTTCGGCGATGCGATGAGGTCCCACCTCCATCGCAATTGCGACATCGCAAAGTTTGTTGCATGTCTGTTGCACTACTGCCGTTCTCCGATGCGATGTGGACCCCGCTCCAATCAGATCGCAAATTTTCAAGTGATCGTCCGCAAAGGACTATTGAACCAATGTTCGCTGATGTTGCGATGCGATTAGGGCCCCACGCCAATCGCAATCGCAAATCGCAATCCGATCGCAATCGCAGGATCACACACGTTACTCCGATTTTCATTGTATTGATCGCTTCCGATGTTGCGATGTGATGTGGTCCCCACCACCATAGCTAATCGCACATCGCAATTGTAAAGCGCAAAGGTCATAAACCTTTTGGCCGCTGGAATGCCGATTGCCGATGGACTTCCGGATGTGATGAGGATTTCAAATGGATTTCATGAAATTTGAAGTCCGGCTTTGTTGGTCGGTTTGAATTGTTTTATTGTAACCATGCCTTATAAAAGGAATGAGCCCGAAGGCTTATTGTAAGTATGAAAGTTTTTACTTTGAATGCACAGGAATGCATTTTGTAGAAACAGAGAAACAGAGAAATTGCTGTGGCCCGCAGGCTGAATACACATCAAGATTGTAAGCACTGTATATGCGGATTTGAGGACAGAGAAGTTTGTGAGCATTGTTGTTTTACAGTCCACTGTTATACTTTGTGAATCCCTCTCAAGGAAGAAGAATCAGATTGCTGATTTTTGTATTTCTTTTATTATTTTATGAATTAAGAAAACTTGTCCCAAATTGTTTTTATTCATTCTCAGTTTTAAAACTCTGTGTTGTTGAGAGAATCTTCATTCTCTCTTGTTGTTTAGAAGCAATCAGAAACTTCTACAAGCATGAATGCTGCGTACATCCTCATACTGTCTAATAAATTCCGTAAATGCCGGCCGAAGTTTCACACCTGAACTTCCTGCCTGTTTATATCCGCCGCCCTCCACCTGACCTGTGGCCCTTGACACTAGGCACCCCGATCGGGGGCACGTTTTCTCTAGATTTATGGTGTAGCAAAATTTTCATTTTAAGGGTCATGTTTTTTCAAATATTTATTGTTGCCTTCTTAGCTATTGTTCTTTTTTTCTTCTTGGGTTTATTCGCTGTTGATTATTAGATTCAATTTTCCTGTGTACGTTTTCCTGTTGTTTTTATTTGTCGTGCAGTGTATCTTCTTGTTTTCAATTTTCTTTAAGGTTTTGTTCTATTTTTGCCTCACTCTTTTCTTGCAATCTGCATATGTTTTTGGTGTGTTTAAAGTTTGGTTTGTTTTTACTGGATTGGATATCAAGATGGAACATTATAATTCCATTATGTATTAGGTTTCAAGTTCTAAATAGTAAAAAGAGTCGATGATGCACATATTCAGAAATTCCACTCAATTAACGAACTACTCTGCCCTTCGCTCCCCTCCACTCGTTTCCCTCCTTATGTCTGGCCATTTACCATACATAGACATTCTATGCGGCATCCATCGATGTGACGTTCTCACGGGCTAGTAAACATGTTTATGCATACATACATTGCCTATTTTCAAATTTAAACTTTGCCCGCTTAATTTTTGTAATAGGCTTTTGAATTTTGAATCCTGACCAATGGCTCTTTATTTCATTTAACTCTTGAGATTGATTGATGAACTCAGCCTCTGCACCTTGAGCACCCGGCACAAAAGCTCATTCTCGTGAGCTCCTCTCCAGTATCCATGCACAAAATCTCGTTCTCGTGAGCTCCTCTCCAATATATTGGAAAATGGTAACTATCTGTTCGTTGATCCTATGTGTTCCATTCGTGGACTAGTCATTCTTTTACGGAGAAGTTTGAATCTGATCGGCTCCTTTAAAACCCCAGAGATATGTTGCTCGAGCTCACGACGTCAGGGGCCTGAAGATTTGCAGGCTCTGTAATATTTATAATATGAATTGCAGGGAGGGAGCGGATGTGCATGAGTCATCGTTATTTGCAACTCCCGCAGAGATGAGAAGGTATACGTTTAAACAACAGAAATATCGTTTGAATGATCCATTACAACAGGAAACACCCATGGATGTTAAAATATAATGGGTTGTAATAATATCTTTGGTCAAAATTATGGATTATGGATCTGATCATGAAATTTTAATTTGGATTACGGATCTGATCATGAATTTTGAATTTGGTGTGCTGATTTCGACAACACGGTGTTTTCATATATGCGTATTTGATGTTATTTGAGTTTTCCATGTGAGTGTGAGTTATTGACCAGGGCTTTCTAATTTTTTTTAAAGATGAATGTCATGGAAGGAGCGGATGTTCCAGCTTATGTGGTTTGGTCGCTTATGGACAACTTTGAGTGGGCCAGTGAATATCATTATCGATTTGGTTTCTTTTATATGATTATAGGAACAACTTAAAACGATATGCCAGTGATTCTTCCCATTGGTTCACAAACCTCCTCAACAATCATCCCCTCAAAAGGATATGGATATAGATATCTCAGCATATGGTGGATGACTTCAGTTTGCTTTGGGTGCTGGGAAAATAAAATTTTCGTTAACCATTATTATTGCAAATCCTTGGTTATATATATATATATATATATATATATATATATATATATATATTCTGGCAATTAATTATTTTTAAATTTCTGTAATGTCATATATTATTTTTATTGGAATTAATATAAAATATTTGTTTTAAATTTTTATTATGGAATTTTTTTATAATTATAATTATATTAATTTTTATAAAAAATAAGTTTGAAATTAAATTTATAGGTGCTTATTTTTCTTTTCAATTTTTGGGTCTTAAATATTATCAAATCATTAATTCCAAATTTCACATTATTTGAGGTTAATTTTATTGAAATTTTTTATAATTATAATTATATCAATTTTTATAAAAAATAAGTTTGAAATTAGATTCATAGGTGCTTATTTTTCTTTCAATCTTTCCGTTCTAAACATTATCAAACCATTAATTCCAAATTTCATATTACTTTAACTCAATTTCATTGAAATTTTTTATAATTATAATTATATCAATTTTTATAAAAAATAAGTTTGAAATTAAATCCATAAGTGCTTATTTTCCTTTTCAACCTTTTGGTCCTAAACATTATCCAACCATCAATTCCAAATTCCAAATTCTTTTATTATTTTATATATAAAAATTTGTAAATTAATTTATATCAATTCCAATTACTTTATCTTGACTTTATTATTTTATTATGCCTTAAGGCGTTCTTATTTGAAAAAAACTCCCCTAGATGCCAATGTGTCCATGTTTGAGCCATTGGATCAAATGTTAGATGATTGAAACGTTTTAGGCCATTAGATCCACAGGTAAATAGTTTTATATGTGTTTTTTATAATGCTATTTTTTTTTTAAATAAGTATTTAGGTTTTAGTGACTTTTAAGTTTAAATGATGTTACTAATTTTTTTTTAGATTTAAATAAAATTGATATCATAAAATTAAACTCCACACAAACCAATTAATTTAAATTAAATGGATAAAAAACACTATAAAAAAAAGTAAAATAACTATTTATGTATTTAAATATTACATTTTTGTGTCACGATGCTCTCCAACATAGTATGATAGAAATATTGTTATGTCATGTTTAACATTTTGACTATGTCAAATTACACAAAAATAAAAATAAAAGTAAATTAAATAAAAAGATTGACATAATGTAATGAACACTTTAACTAGGTCAAAATACAATAAAAAAATAATAATAATAAACTATGAAAACAACCCATGGTATTGACCCATGGTATTCATGTGGAATGTAGTTTATTTAAAGGTGAAATTAAGATAAGTATTTAGGTTTTGGTGACTTTTAAGTTAAAACAATGTTATTAAAAATTTGTTAAATTTAAATAAAGTTTAAATTGCATGGATAAAAAAACTATAAAAGAGGAAAATAACTATTTATGTATTTAAATATTACATTTTTGTGTCACAAATGCTCTCCAACAAAATATGATAGAAATGTTGTTATTAAAATAATAGTAAACTATAAAAACAACCCATGGTATTCATGTGGAATGTAGTTTATTTAAAGGGGAAATTAAGATAAGTATTTAGGTTTTGGGGAAATTAAAATTATTTTTAAATGTTTATAACCATTATTCTTTATATCCAAGGTTGCAACGAATCGCATGCATAGTGATGGACCTCATGGGAATTTTAGTGCACATAAAACACCACCCTAAAAATTATATACTCTTGATCAATTTAGAATAACCTAAGATTTCTAGATTGGAGGTGGGTGGTATAGTAATTGATGATGCTTCTTAAAGGGTAAGGAAATTTAGATACAATATCCTTCCACCAAAGCTATAAAAAGTGAGACTTGTAGATTATAGTTTTAATAAATTGACACTATGTGATTAAGAATAAGTTACAAACATAAGTAATAAGATGAATGTACATTGAGGGCAATGGTAATTAATGTTATTCTTTGTACTATTATTATTTATAATAGTTTTATTTAAAATAGTAATTTATATATATATTTTTTGAAATGAATATTGTTAAATGTGTAATTGAGAAAAATGTATTAAATTGATATTCTAATTTTTAAGATATTTATTTCAAAAATTCAAAGAATGGTGAGTTTTATTTATTAAGCTTTACTCTAGATGTGCAGATAATGAATCTATCTCAAGTCCCAAACAAGATTCTTCTTTATCTTCTTATTCTAGCTTGCACCTTGGCACTCTTCCTCTCCTCCTTGCACAAATTTAAATAATAATAAACTATAAAAATCCCATGGCATTTACCCATGGTATTCATGTGGAATGTAGTTTATTTAAAGGGGAAATTAAGATAAGTATTTAATTTTTGGTGACTTTTAAGTTAAAACAATGTTATTAAAAAATTGTTAGATTTAAATAAAATTTATATCATAAAATTAAACTCCACACAAACTAATTAATTTAAATTGCATGGATAAAAAACGGTATAAAAAAGGAAAATAACTATTTATGTATATAAATATTACATTTTTGTTGCCCAATGCTCTACAACAAAGTATGATAGAAATGTTGTTATGCCTTGTTTAACATTTTGACTATGTCAAATTACGCAAAAATAAAAATAAAAGTAAATTAAATAAAAATATTGACATAATGTAATGAACACTTTAACTAGGTCAAAATACAATAAAAAATAAAAATAATAAAATAAAGCATGGGTCAATGACCCATGGTGTTCATGGGGAATGCAGTTTATTTAAAGGGCGATTTTAAGATGGCCTAGATCAATCTCAAGAGCCAAGAGAGATCAAATGTCTTGATATGCAAAGCTCTTATAGAGTGAAAAGAGAATTGATCCATCTCACAAATAGTATAGATCTAAAATACTTATTTAATAAAATTATTTTTAAATGTTTACCACCATTATTCTTTATATACAAGGTTGCAATGAATCACATACATAGTGATGGACCTCTTGGTCCATTTAGAATAACCTAAGATTTCTAGATCGGATGTAGAGGTGGGTGGTATAGTAACTGAGGATGCTTCTTAAAGGGTAAGGGAATTTATATAAGTTACAAACATAAGTAATAAGAGGAATGTACACCAGGGCCATTGTAATTAATGTTATTCTTTGTACTATTTTTATTTAAAATAGTAATTTATATTTGTATTTTTTTAAATGAATATTCTTAAATGTGTAATTGAGTAAAATGTATTAAATTGATATTCTGATTTTAAGATATTTGTTTCAAAAATTCAAAGTATCGTGAGTTTTGTTTTATTAAGATTTACTCTAGATGTGCACAGAATGCATCTATCTCAAGTTCCAAACAATACTCTTCTTTATCTTCTTATTCTAGCTTGCACCTTGACACTCCTCCTCTCCTCCTCCTTGCACAAATTTAAACTATGAGGCACAAGGTAGTTGTTTCATATAGGAAAAGTTAGATATGATAAGAAAAATGTGTTACTCTATTGTAATTTTCTCTACAAATGTGATGGCAAGTCTGCCCTAAATGTTGAAAATTTCATGTTTAATGTAGTATAAGATACATGAAAATTTACATTATTTTATACAATATCAGGAAATCAATGCCAAATATCCAACACCATAGAGAAAAACATGTTCAAAAATTCAACATTTTCTTCCAAATCTCTCTCAATGCTAGAGTTGTTTTCTCAATAAAATTGTTTATTCTGCTCTTGATGAAAGCCATCGTTGTTGCATATAGGAGAATTTAGCTCTGATAAGAAAAGTGTGATAATGTGTTATAAACTAAAATAACAGCCCATGGCTCAATGACCGATGGTATTCATGGGGAATGTAGTTTATTTAAAGGGGGGAATTAAGATGGCCTAGATCAATCTCAAGAGCCAAGAGAGATCAAATGTATTCATATGCAATGCTCTTTTAGAGTGAAAAGAGAATTGATCCATCTCATAAATAGTATAGATCTAAACTAATTATTTAATAAAATTATTTTTAAATGTTTATAACCATTATTCTTTATATCCAAGGTTGCAATGAATCACATACATAGTGATGGACCTCATGGGAATTTTAGTGCACATAAAACACCACCCTAAAAATTCTATACTCTTGATCAATTTAGAATAACCTAATATTTCTAGATTGGATGTCGAGGTGGGTGGTATAGTAATTGAGGATGCTTCTTAAAGGGTAAGGGAATTTAGATACTCTATCCTTCCACCAAATCTATAAAAAGTGAGACTTGTAGATTATAGTTTTAATAATTTGACACTATGTGATTAAGAATAAGTTGCAAACATAAGTAACAAGAGAAATGTACACGAGGCTCGTGGTAATTAATGTTATACTTTGTACTATTTTTATTTAGAATAGTTTTATTTAAAATATTAATTTGTATTTTTATTTTTTTAAATGAATATTTTTAAATGTGTAATTGAGTAAAACATATTAAATTGATATTCTAATTTTTTAGATATTTATTTCAAAAATTCAAAGTATGGTGAGTTTTTTTTTATTAAGCTTTACTCTAGATGTGCAGAGAATGAATCTATCTCAAGTCCCAAACAAGATTCTTCTTTATCTTCATATTCTATCTTGCACCTTGACGCTCCTCCTCTCCTCCTCCTAGCACAAATTTAAACTATGAGGCACAAGGTAGTTGTTGCATATAGGAACAGTTAGATATGATAAGAAAAATGTGATACTCTATTGTAAATTTTTCTACAAATGTGATGGCAAGTGTGCCCTAAATGTTGACAATTTCATGATTAATGTAGTAAAAGCTACATGAAAATTTAAATTATTGTATACCGTATCAAGAAATCTATGCCCAATATCCAACACCATAGAGAAAGACATGTTCACCAATTCAACAGTTGATTCCAAATCTCTCTCAGTGCTAGAGTTGTTTTCTCAATAAACTTTTTTGTTATGATCTTGATGAAAGCCATCGTTGTTGCATATAGGAGCATTTAGCTTTGATAATAAAAGTGTGATAATGTGTTATAATTTTCTCTACAAATGTGTTGGAGTTTTTTTCTCAATAAACTTGTTTTTACTGCTCTTAAGTGATGAAATCCATATTTGTTTCATATAGGATCATTTAGCTCTGATAAGAAAAGTGTGATATTGTGTTATAATTTTCTCTACAAATGTGTTGGAGTTTTTTCGCAATAAAGTTGTTTTTATTGCTCTTAAGTGATGAAATCCATCGTTGATGCATATAGGAGCATTTAGCTTTGATAATAAAAGTGTGATACTGTGTTATAATTTTCTCTAAAAATGTGATGGAAAGCCTGCCATGAATTTTGTAAATTTCATTGTTAATGTACTATAAGCTAAATACAAATTCATTTCTTCTACATAATATGAAGAAAGCTATGTTGAGTAGCCAACACAAGAGAACAAGACATGTTCGCCAATTCCATAAATTCTACCTAATCTCTCTCGGTGTTGGAGTTATTTTCTCAATAGCCTTCATTTTACTTCTCTTGAAGTGATGAAGGCCTCCTCCCCATACCTTTTTACTATCTTCACAAAGAAAAAAGAAACCAAATTCATATCAACGATATTGAAAAAACAAGAACATGGTAGACACGAGGGATATCACTAGTAAATAGCAATGTGATCTTTTGAAGATTTTTAAAGATCATAAAGAAACTAATACATAGGTGATTCAATAGGAAGTGATCAAGATTAAATATGGAGGAACTGCACCAAAAATACCTTTGATTTTGAAGGTATAAAATCACGATCTATTTATTTATTCGTGAGGCATTCATGTTGGCATGATTAGACAAGGTCTTTAACTTAGCTTCAACATAGGCCTTGCCTTTTCTTGATATAATTATTTGCTAAATTAATAATTATTTATTTAATGTATTCAAATAAATTTTTTTAATTTTTTTTAAATTTTTTTTTAAATTAAATTAAAATACACACACACACACACACACACATATTCTCTTCAACTATATCTTATGAGTTTAGTATGTTTTCAATCAAGAAGAGGCTTTAGAGTTTAAGAACTATATCTTAGATCTGAGCACATGATTCCATTAAAATTTATGAAACAAATTCAATTTTTACAACTTGTATGTTTTAATAGAAACAAATTCAATTTTTACAACTTGTATGTTTAAATATGTGATTTTGGAAGTGATGATGGCTTATTTAGACAGTATCGTGAAAGAAATTTGAGTATATCATTAAGGACTATGAATAGTTCATGTAGCAGTTGCATTACTTATAACAGAATTTACTATCCTTTCTTGCTCATACATACTACATAATCCATGAAAAAATGTAACCATGTCTGTAATGATATATGCAATTTTAGTTTTATGTTGATGCCAATAGGCATGAAGATGCTTCTAATTTTAAATGAAGTAGTCTTCAAAACTTCCTAGCTCTATTTTAATTACATAAATGCATTGAAAACCACATGATAGTATTTACTTCAGTTGCTTTATTTGGACATGTTGCAAGCTGACATATTGTGCCAAGAAGTTTGCTATATCTTTTCAGTTTAGTATCTTTTCAATCAAGAAGAGGCTTAGGAGTTTAAGAACTGTATCTTTCTGTTTGATAACTCTTATCATCAATATCTTTGAAACCTCCACGACATACTTCCATGGAAGCAGAATTTGGATTTCATTCCTTCACGATGGCTCCTTCTTTGCAACATCTTATTTCTTTTAGGCTACTCTTTCCTATTCTATTGCCTTAAGGCGATTCTTTTGCAACATGTGGTGCAATTTCTAGTATATAAAAAAATTGTAAATAAATTTATATATAATTATTCAAAATAAAGTACACTAATTTCATTAAATTATTTATTTGAAATAGGGATGTTGAAATAAATACATAGCATATATTACTTTAAAGTAATTTTTATAATTTGAAATTCAAAATATCTACATTATTTGTAAGTGAATTCACATTGTTTATTAGATTGAAAAATATTTTGTAAATGATATATATTTTTTATAAAATAACAAATAAGTAAATAATTAGAAATTTTTTAAGTTTACTAAAACAAATCTAATTTATACATTGAAAAAATGTAAAATCCAGATTTATTTTTTTACAGGTGGTATTAGATTAGTCGTATGTCTTTGTTTTTTAACATGGAATTGTTAGCCATATTTAAAAAAGAAAAAAATCAATGTTTTGAAAAATAAAAGATTTCAATGTCCACCTAGGTAACTTAGTTTTATATAAATTTTACATTATACCTTGAAAGATAAACTTTCTTTCTAGTTAATAATTTTTGTATACGTTCTAATATGAGGGTGACTTGGGCCCTAAATAAAATATTTCAATTCAAAAGTTTGAAGATGTAGATATTTGCATGACAGATCAACATATCTATGTTTGTATTTATTCAAAAGAGGTTCACTTTAATAATATAGGTTGTAACTAAAGATGGCAATATAAACATCTTTAAATGATATGACATATATTAGAATGATTTCATCTCCTCAATACAATCAAGTAGAAAACCTCTATGAAATTATTTTTCAATCAAGTCTTCAACAATCTCTTTGCTTTTCAAATCTAGGAACTGCATGGCATGCCCCACTAAATGTAAAATTTATTAAATATTACCACTATAGATCCATCTTAAGGAGACATCTTAAATATTAACATGCATTGAGAGGGATCAAATATAAAAATCTCTTTTAGAATGCAAAAAATGAAGAAGGAATTCTTGATTAAAGGGGTGTATTAAAGGTTGGCCAGCAAGCTAGTTTTCTTTGAAAGAGAGTCAACGATCTGGTGGAATTTTTTATGAATTGTAGCATGATTATCTTAGACAAAAACATTTTTAAATGGGGAATTTAGTATTGCTAAGGTTGAATAATTAAACTTCCCATCAGGAGTTAGTACCACACTCTCTCCTAATTTCAACAAGAAATAATGATCCTTCGAAATGTGCATAAAATTATTTCCCCCACAAAGAGGACATTAGGGGAATTTTGAGATCTAAAATGGGCCTCCTAAGGAAAATGTACAATCAAAATTCACTTTATGAGAAACAATCACACTTTAGGGGATGACATCATCCCTAATGGTTGAGGTGGCATTGCTTGAGATAAAGGTACTTACTTGTCACATTCTCAATGGTGGATAAAAACTCATAGTTAACCATGGTAGTGCTCTAAGTACTTTTAAAGTCAAAGTAAAGTACTCATAATAAATGTCATTTCACACTTTTTGAATAAAAATATATTATTGTCATTTCATATTTCTTGAAAGAAATAATGCATATCCCTGTACATTTATTATATTATATCATATTGTATTTATATAGTATATTAATTACATGTTATTATACAATTTAAATAATATAAATTTAATTTAATAGCATATTATATAATTAAGAATTTATAAATTTATATTTGTATTTTATTTTAATTTTTTTTTTTTTGTAAGCCTAGGTAGATCCTTTCCAATTTCTATTACTTTAAAAACGGGCATCAGATATACAAAAAATTTAGACCTCAACCTGCCCATAGGAAACCAGGTCTGTTGGGCATCTAAGTACAAAGTATGTCAACCAAAACATAAACAATCTTAATAACCTATACAATATCTGACGATACTCAATATCTATGTCTGGATAAACAAATATGAACATTAATCAAAGAGTAATAGCCGCTAAAAGAGAAAACCGATAACTTTAAACATGATAGCATTAATCATCCTCTGATTCCATAGGAGCTGGATCTTTGGCACTGGACCCAGGTAATTCAACTTCAACCCGGTACATGGACTTAATATCCTTTTCCATCCTCCCTAATCGAGCATACTAATGTAGCTGTCTGAGATTAATTTCCTGAATATTTCTGTTAATATCTGCCAGGGTAGACTCCAGCTTGGACTCTGCCATCACTTGATTTGACATGATTGCTTTTGATAACAAGCATTTGATCAACCAGACTATTGAAATAGAGAGATGCGGCCTCGTGTGTGCCCAGGGTCAGTCACAACATTTTGCATATCCTCAAATGCCATTTTATCTTCCATATCCAATTTATCTACAACTTCACTTTCCCATCCAAAAATACGAATTCGAATAGAATTAGGAACCTCTGACACATATGAATGGACAAGCGGCTCCAGAATATTTTTCATACATTTTCTTCCTCTCTTCTTAGGCTGCTAGGAGATTGGTTGTTTTCCTTTGTCTCCCTTTGGCTTTATGTCGCGTGTTTTCTTCACCATCTTCAAGTAACCAAGAATGAAAGCTTTTGATACTATCAAACAAACAACAGAACCATTACAAAGACAAATCAGAGACCTACCAACATTTTTCAAATAGGCTAACCAACATTTTCTATTATCCAGGTTACCCGACTCAATAAGAATTGAACCCAGAAACAGAGGCCATAAATTAAAACAGGGGCGACAAGGAAAGTTTTTCTTCTTCCCATACCCCGTAGCCTTCACCCAAACTGACAAAAAAGCCTGATAGTCCCCCCTCAATTCCAACAACACCCTACAGTGAAGAAGACCGATTAAAGAAAGACAGAAGGAAACCCACCCGAATATTTGGTCAGAATGCAGAGGACAAAGCACAATAATGATCCAAATTCTACCCAGATTCCCACCCAAACTAATTTTAGGAACTGGCAAGCTAAAAAAAGAAATAACAACATAGCCCCACAGCCCAGCAAATACAAAAAGATTTATCAAGGAGCCAACTAGAACCCCAAAACTGACACACTGGCAGCAACCAATTCCTGAATTTTCCAGCATTTTCAGAGACCCATTAAAAATCCGAGCCACTGAACAGATACATAAATAATTTAAAACTGCCATATGTACTAAGCATAATATGGAAGAAGGTATCAAAAACAGTACCTGTCTTCCCCAACCGCAGCAATATTTCTTCAGTAAATAAAACCAAGTAGTAGAAAAGAGAAGGAGAAACAACCAAACAAATTCTTGCATATACCTAACTTCAACCAGATTCATCATTTGCTCAGACCAAAACTGACCAATACCCCATTCAAACAGATAATCTAAAAATACCATGACTACTTTCCTCATGCGGCGAAAATATGAAGCCTTCGACACAGAAGAGAGATATAATAATACATACCGATTTACCTCCTGAACTGTCACCTTAGTTCTTCGCTTCAATTCACCCCAGAATTCTGCATAACAACCTTCTCAGAAAATCGAAATAACGAAATGCATTCCCTGTCCATGCATATTACTTTGCTGCCGACACTTTTTCCCATGATCCCTTGATAGCCATGTTGGCTTTCCCAGTTGAAAACCACACTTAACTCTTCGCATTTATTATGCTAATTGATGAGTGTCCTTTCTCCCGAGACACCTACTCGCCTTCTGCATGCGACAACCACATGGTATCCATCCTCCCCACGCGGCAGGACTTGCCCACCAATGCCATTGGTACTACACCCCAATCGGGGAATTTATTTTAAGTTATTTATGTACAAAGGACAAATGCATTACTTGTTCAATGATAATGACTTTTTCTTGAAAAGCTCATTCTTATTTATAGTCATATTAATACAATTTTTTATTAATTTTATTTTGGTACAACTTTTGAATTGAATTTAACTATGGTTACATGGATTTTGGTGCAAAAAATGAATTGCAAATTCATAAATATTATTTTATTGGTTTAGCTATTATTTTCTTATTTCCTTAGGAGGCCCATTTAGACCTTAAAATTCCCCTAATGAGTCCCCTGGTATGCTCTAATATGTAAATTGTCATGGATATTTAACTAGAATAATTTATCATAACATATCTAATAAAATACTAAAATATTTACTCTAACTCTCTTTAAATCAGAGATTATTTATTTACTATTTCATGCTTAAATGAATAAGCATGAAATAGTAAGTAAATAATTTCCCCTAAACTTATCTCTCTCTCTCTCTTTCTCTCTCCATATCTATCTTCCTACCTTCGTCTCTTTTTCGCTCTCTTATTCCCTCTCACCCCCTCCATCTATATCTCTATCTCCCCCCCTCTCGCTCTTCTTCTCTATCTCTCTATATCAGCTTAAAAAGATACTCCCTCGCTCTCTCCTTATCTATCTATCTTTCCCTCCTCCTCTCCCTCTCTATCTCTTCCGCCCCACCCCTCTCCCTCTCTCTCTCCTTCTTATCTTTCTATATCAGCTTAAAAAGGTACTCCCTCTCTCTCCCCTTATATATCTATCTCTCCATCTCCCCCCCCCTCTCTCTAAGCCCACAAACATACACACACTCTCTCCATATCTATCTATCTAACTCTCTCTAGCTCTCCTTCCCTCTTCTTGATCTGAAACTTTAAAGGCACTTAAAATTTATAAAGAATATCTTTCAATCATGACATGGGCTTAACATATTAAGTTACAATACATCCATAAATATGTTCATTTCATATTAAAATCGTAACTTTAAATTGCATGTAAAAATACTTAATCCAATAACGAATAAAAAGAACATGCAGACATCAAGGATTGATAACAAAGTTCACCCCCTCCACTGGGCTATGTCTCTGGATTCACCTCCAACATGACAAATTGATTTTATTTTCTTTTTAAAATGAGGAAGATGTACATATCAACAATACCTCTAAAATATATGTGGAGCTCTCCAAGTTCTCCACAAAATGAAGCTTTCCAATAGCTTCTCAAAATTACTCTCTCAAGCTCTCCAAAACTCTCATAAACTCTCATGTTTTACAAAGTACATAAGATGGCTTTATATAGCTCTAAATATTCCAAAACAAAGGAGAAAATATCTCCTTAGATCCCCTACTTCAAGGAGAAAATAACTCTCTTATCCCTTAAAATATTCCCATGAGATATATGTGGAGGAGATCTCTCTAATCCTACTATCAAGGGCCTTATCCAATACCGTAGGTATGAGAGTAATCACATAAGACTCTCAACTTGAACATGAATTTAGAAATTGAATTTTGAAGAAATACTAGATCATAATTTCGAAATCTATTTTACAAAATAAAAAAATTAAAACATGAGCACATTTACAATCAAATTGAAAACACCCTCAACCTAGGCTTCAAATGAGTTTGTCTTCACCATGGTGCTCATTGGGAAAGGTGTCTAGATCCTCCTAGATCACTTCCTCTCTCTCTTCCCCTTCTCTCTCTCTCTCTCTCTCTCCATATCTATCTCTCTTCCTCCCCCTCTATTTTTCTCTCTCTTCTTCCCTCTCTCCCCCTTCATCTATATCTTTATCTCCTCTTGTCCCTCCTTCTCACTCCCAAAACATACACACTCTCTCTCCATATGTATCTATCTATCTCTCCCTAAATCTTCCTCTCCCTGACTCTCTCTCTCTTCCACTTCTCTCTCTCTCTCTCTCTCTCTCTCTCTCTCTCTCTCTCTCTCTCTCTCTCTCTCTTCCACTTCTCTCTCTATATCTATCAAATTGCAATAAAGTAGGATTCAACTTGTTCTATCCTAGCTTAGGAATCCTGCTTTACTATAATTCGATATGCACTGTCATCAATGGTCCATTATTTCTTGGGTTATCTCTTTCAACCTTGTCCTTATTCTTCTGTTTACCCTCTCTTAGTCCCAACAGAAATAAAAGTAAACAAAAATTTCAAAAGAGACCCCCACCCCTCCACCAAGATTCACTTATCTCCAGGAGTTAGACAAAGAACCGTAACTGGCATAACTGTCTAGAAGTTAAGTGATTTCTTTAGAGATTTTCCCCAAAGTTCCAGGTTTTCTTATGTTTCCTTAATTAAATATACACATCATAATATATATTTATTCCTAATATTTATTTAACTTCCAAATCGTTAATTATGAAGTTTTGTTTATCAAAATAATGGACAATAGTTCATAGTACATTTAAAATGACCATCAATTACCAGGAATAACTGGGGATGTTACATATTCCCCCCTAGATCGTAACACCGTCCTCGATGTTCTATTCTTGCTCCTGAAATAGATAAGGATAAATTTATCGCATTACACCTTCATCTTCCCAAGTGGCCTCTTCCATGTTGAAGTGCCACCATTGCACTTTAACTTGGGTGATATCTCATTTCCACAACATTGCTTCATTCTGATCTAGGATACACAGGGGTTCTACCAGAAATTCTCCGTCTGGTTCTACCTGTATAACACGTAGAGCGAAGTTTAGTTTCTTGAATTACCGGGTTAAGATATTTACTTTAACTTATATACATTACCTATATATCTTGGCAATTTATAACATGACTAGGGTTGTATATGTATCTATTTAGTAATGACACATGAAATACGTTATGAACTTGCATATAACTTGGTAATGCAATTTTGTAAGCTACAAGTCCTATTCTTTCCATAACTTAGAAAGCTCTGCAAACCCTATGTACTAATTTATTGCAACCATCACATCTCAAGTTGCTTATTTTGGGTTTCACTTTCACATAAACATGATCCCCCCCTGAAAATCATTAAAGACTCTTCTTATCCGCATAAGCTTTTGGTCTATCTTGTGTTGCTTTCAAATTATGTTTTACTTTCTTTGCTACTTGCTCCATCTTTGGAGCATATTTTGCCCCAACATCAACCTGCTCTCAGAGTTACCTCGGTTAACAAGAGACCTACATCTCCTTCCATGTAACGCCACAAAAGGAATCATTTTTAATGACTTGTGGTAGTTATTATTACACGCAAGTTCCACTAATTGGAGGTACTACTCCCATTTTACCGGTTGTCACATTATGTAGATACACAACATATCTTCAAACACTTTATTTACCCGCTTTATTTTCCCATTAGTCTGGGGGTGGTAGGTTATACTGAATTGAACCCGAGTTCCTAATCCAAAGAAGACAGCCTTCCAAAATGCATATGTAAACTTTGTGTCTCTATTTTAAATTATTACCTTTGGTATTCCATGTAATTGAAATATTTCTTTCATGAATATATCTGCATTCTGAACAATATTGTATGAAAATTTGATAGGGATAAAGTGTGCCACTTTGCTCAGCTTATATACTACCACCATGATTGAATCATTCTGTTTTTTATTTCTGGTAACCTAGTTATGAAGTCCAATGTTATTATACCCCATTTCCATTCAAGTATGGGGAAGGGTGAAGTCCAATGCTATCATATCCTATTCCATTTAGGTATGGGCAAAGGGTGAAGTAGACTAGTTGGGTTCTAGTGTGTTGCTCTTACTTGTTGCTATTCCAGAAATTTAACCAAGTATTCCATTATATCTCTTTGCATTATGGGCCAAAAATATTTTTTTTTTATAGCAGAAAATAATTTATGATATCCAAGATGAGAAGCATAAGGTTTCTGGTGGAATTAATCCAATAAAAACCGCTTAATTATTGACTGATTAGGAACATAATTTCTTCCTTTAAAACTCAACAGACCATTATCATTTTTCTTTCAAAGCTAGTTAGTTTTTCTTTTAAAGCAAAGCTAGTTTTTCTTTCGGAACCTTGGTTTTGTTTACTTTACTGCCAAAAAAACTTATATTCAGGCTCTTTATTTGCTCCTTCCTTGATTTTCTCTCAAAGGTAAAATTCAACTTTACTAAATGTGAGTCTGTAAACATGCTACAAATTTTTGCTTAACGCATCAGCCACACGATAGAAATGGAGAGGAAAAGGGAGAGATAGATAGATAGATAGATAATGAGAGAGAGAGGGAGAGATTATGTTTGTGGGCTGATATAGAGAGATAAAGGAGAGAGAGGGGGAGATAAAGATATAGATGGAGGGGGTGAGAGGGAATAAGAGGGAGACAAAGAGAGGGAGGTAGGAAGAGAGATATATATGGAGAGAGAGAGAGAGAGATAAGTTTAGGGGACATTCTTTATTTACTATTTCATGCTTATTCATTTAAGCATGAAAGAGTAAATAAAGAATCTCAGATTTAAAGAGATTTAAAGTAAATATTTTAGTATTTTATTAGAAATGTTATAATGAATTCTTCTAGTTAAATCTCCATGACACTTTAAATATTAGAGCATGCCAAGGGACTCCTCTTTGTGGGGAAAAAAAATTTCTACACATTTCGAAGGATCATTCTTTCTTGTTGAAATTAGGAGCAGAGTGTGGTACTAATTCCAAAGTTATTTTCCCTTTGTACACTTATTTTCTTTGCTATGGATAAAGGGCTTCAATCTATCCATGATTCAAGAGTCATTGTTAATTGGTTAGTGTTTGATGGGAAGTTTAGTTCTTCAACCTTAGCAATACTAAATTCCTCATTTAAAAATGTTTTTGGCTAAGATAATCATGTTACACATTCATCAAGAATTCCACCAGTTAATTGACTCTCTATCAAATAAAGCTAGCTTGTTGGCCAACATTTAATACACCCCTTTAAACAAGAATTCCTTCTTCAGTTTTTGCATTCTAAAATATATTTTTAGATTGATCCCTCTCAGTGCATTCTAGATACCTGTTTAAGATGGATCTATGCTTGTAATATTTAATAACTTCTACATTTAGTGTGGTATGCCATGCCGTTTCCTAGATTTGGCAAACAAATAAATTTTTGAAGACTTGAATGAAAAAATATTCAATAGAGGTTTTTTAGTTGATTTTATTGAGGAGATGAAATAATTCTAATATATGTCATCTCATTTAAGCATGTTTATATTGTCATCTTTTACTACAACCTATATTATTAAAGTGAATCTCCTTTGAATAAATACAAACATAGATATGTTGATCTCTCATGCAAATCTCTGCATCTTCATACATTTGAATTGAAATATTTAAATCAATTTAGATCTTGAGATATTTTATTTAAGGCCCAAGTACATTTGAATTGAAATATTTTAATCAATTTAGATCTTGAGATATTTTATTTAGGGCTCAAGTCTCCCTCATATTAGAACGTAGACAAAACTATTAACTAGAAAGAAATTTTATCTTTCAAGGTATAATATAAATTTGATATAAAACTAAGTTACCTAGGTGGACATTGAAATCTTTTATTTTTGAAAACATTGAATTTTTTCTTGGCTAACAATTCCATGTTCAAAAACAAAGACATACAAATAATCTACTACCACCTGTAAAAAAAAAAGCATCTTGATTTGAAATATTTAAATGTCGATTTTACATTTTTTCAATGTATAAATTAGATTTATGAAAACTGAATTTTCACCTTGTCACTGAAAATTATAATAATTTAATTATATCATAGGAAGGTAATATTATGAAATCAAATGTGAAATTATCTACAATATAAAATAATGTAATCATCATTACATTATTCAAAAATTTCTAATTATTTACTTATTTGTTATTTTATAAAAAATACATATTATTTACAAAATATTTTTCATTCTATTAAACAATGTGATTTCACTTACAAATAATGTAGATATTTTTAATTTCAAATTATAAAAATTGCTTTAAAGTAATATATGCTATGTATTTGTTTCATCATCCCTAATTCAAATAAATAATTAAATGAAATTAGTATACTTTATTTTGAATAATTATATATAAATTAATTTACAAGTTTTTATATATAAAATAATAAAATCAAGATAAAGTAATTTGAAATTTGGAATTGATATAGATTAATTTACAATTTTTTATATATAAAATAATAAAGTTAACATAAAGTAATTTGGAATTGATGGTTTGATAATGTTTAGGACCCAAAGGTTGAAAAGAAAATAAGTACTTAAGGATTTAATTTCAAACTTATTTTTTTTTATAAAAATTGATATAATTATAATTATAAAAATATTCAATAAAGTTAAGTTAAAGTAATGTGAAATTTGCAATTAAGGGTTTGATAATGTTTAGGACCCAAAGGTTGAAAGGAAAAATAAGCACCTATAGATTTAATTTCAAACTTGTTTTTTTTTTTATAAAAATTGATATAATTATAAAAAATTTCAATAAAGTTATGGATTTAGTTTCAAACTTATTTTTTATAAAAATTGATATAATTATAATTATAAAAAAATCAATAAAGTTAACATAAAGTAATGTGAAATTAGGAATTAATAATTTGATAATGTTTAGGACCCAAAAATTGAAAAGAAAAATAAGCATCTATGAATTTAATTTCAAACTTATTTTTTATAAAATTTGATATAATTATAATTATAAAAAATTTCCATAATAAAAATTTAAAACAAATATTTTATAATAATTCCAATAAAAATAATATATGTTCAGAAATTTAAAAATAATTAATTTCCATTTGAAAAATTAGAATATATATAGATATATATCACCAAGGATTACAATAATAATGGTTAACGAAAATAGTATTTGCGCAGTGCCCAAAGCAAACTAAGTCATCCTCCATAGGCTCAAAGATCTATATCCATATTCTTTTGAGGGGGATTATTGTGTTATGAGATACACTACTAGGTTGTGCCAAAAGCAAACTAAGTCACCCGAGTAGAGATACACTATTAGGTTGTGCCCCACCCAATTCCTCAAATCACAAATAAAAAAATTCAAATCTAATGGATATTTTGAAAATAAAGTTAATTGAATCCACGAGATAAATTTTTATTAGATTTTTTTTAGTAATAAATTAAAATAATTTGACATTTCATATTCTTATCAAATCATTTGACACACTCAATCTATTTTAGCAGAAACTATGGGTTGTGAAAATGTTGGACATGATACTCATTTATTTTTCATGGATGTTGTTTGTAACACATTGATGTGAACAATTGCCCCTGCAATCTGCTATTTTATCCATTGGTTCCGGTTCCAGTTTCTTAAATTTGAAAAATAAATATTTATTTTTCAAACATTTAATTGCACTATAATTTTATAAGGTTTTATTGTAGTTTTTTTCAAGTTAATTCAGGGGAATAATTACATTACATATTTATTTAACCATAATTTATAGATATGTTGGCAATATTGATATATTATTTTCTGATATTTTTTTTAATGATTTTTTTTCTTAATCTTTGAAGGAAGTAAATGACATATTTACCATTAGTTACACCTCACCATAATTTAAGCAACTCATTGATATTTTTGGATATGAAGAGGATGTAAATAAATATAAAAAAGGATGTAAATAAATATATCTAGTAGGAGTTACTTCTTACCATTATTTTTTTTTCTTCCCACTTATAAAGGAGTAAGATTTTAAATGTGTAGACTTACTAATGTTTACTACCCACCAAATTTATGCAAGTCCATGTGTCTAAGCAAGCAAGTAATTTATCCACACTTCAGCGTATTAATTTATTAATTCCTCCATAAGTAAGACTAGGATTCTATTTTCCTATTAACCACTATTAATTTAGGTGACATTGACCAATCTAGATTATAATTTCTTATGCAATTTTTCCCATAAGACTCAGTTCCCTACAATATTTGTTTATTTTCACTTCTCGTTCATGATTAACAACATTTTTCATATTAGCGTGATACTTTTTTATTTATGCTATGTGTGGTCATGATTTTCACTTTGAATTATTATTATTATTATTATTTACATTCCATTCATTTCATGTATAGTAATATTATTCCACTTAATTTCCCTTCACATTTATTTGGTTAAGAATTTTGTGGCTTTTATCCCTCGCTTTGGAGGAGATTTATTATTCTATTTTATGCTATATTATTCTCGACAAAATATCATTACTATATAATTTATTCATGTTTTGAATATAGAAATAGCATTATAAATTGTGGGTTGACTTCTTTACTATTTACTATTGGTTGACATCTTTATTATTTTATTAAAATGTCATATTGTTATTCTTTATGACAATTGTATTTCATTTTTTTCATCTTGTTGTATCTTAAGAGATAATCACTCGGTTGTGTAAGGAATCAATGCTTAAGACATTTTAAAAGTGTGTCATAGAAATAATTTTATCATGAGGTCTCGGTTCTATCCCACTGGAAACTAGTTTTCTAAAACCCTTAATGATCTAGAATAATAAAAGATTTCACAATGCCATTAACTGCTGATATCTGAATGGAAGAAAAGAACCTCAGGGAAAAATCAAAGTAATATGCTGTAAACATATAATCTATTACTTTTAAGTTTAAGAGGAAATTCATGGAGAGATGGGAAACTCAAAATAACATGCTATAAACACCAAATCTACAGAGAGAGTTTTTGAAGAGAGGGGAAAATCGAAATAATATGCTATAAACACATAATCTATTACTTTTAAGTTTCAGAGAGAATTTGTGAAGGGAGAAGAGATGGAGTGAAGGAGCGCTTATTAAGGCTATTTAACTCTTACTTACAAATGTAAATCAGAGACCAGTTGATTCTTTACTTCACTTCATTCAAGGAATAAAACACATAAAATGGCACAAGAAACAAGAATCACCATCAATAGTTGCAGGAAAATTGCTGCTTCTTTCATTCACCGATCAAAAAAAGTACAAAATGTAGTCCCCAAGAGGTACAGAACTCGAAACCCCTCCTCTCTCTTTCTCTCCTCCTTAAATACAAACAAAAGCAGTTTGTAACTGCTTGAGCTTCTTGAAACTCCTAGACTGCCCAAAACTGTTAAACTACTTATTACATTGCAATCGAGGACACCATTGTAGCTTCGATCTTAACAAAGAAAACAAAATAGCACTTGGCATATAATCCTTTTGTTGAATCTAATTTGTTGTTGATGTGTCTCCTTCTGTTTCGACTGTGATGTCCTAACAGTCTGCATAAACACATCTCCACATGACTCTGCCTATGCTTTTGCGTTTCAAACACTGTCATCAGGTCAACTACTACCTGCCTCTACCTCTTCTGCTTGCGCTTGTTGCGTTCTGTCTTCTCTTCTCCTTTGCTCGACATCGGGTCACATACCTGAGTCTTTCTGCCTACATTCAGACTTTCTTCCATTATCAAGGCGTAATTGCTTTTAAGACTTCTGCATGTAGCATCGGGTCTTTTTCCACCCGAGTCTACTCCCGCGTTCAACCTTTTCTTCATAAACTGCCACAAGAATTGGACTTGAAATATATTCTATTCACCTCTGAAGAATGCATCACATCCACTTTCTATCAAATTTCGGCGTTTCACTAGTTTTACGTTATAATCCTCCTTTTCCTCCTCCAATGCGATTTAAAACTTGAAATGCTTTACATCCGAATTTGAAATCCTTTGGAGTTCACATTTGAAACTACATCGCATCTGGGCTCTTTTTCGCACTTCGCAACTTTACTATTTTCCAATTTTTGTGATCGTCGCTAAACCTTATCGCATGCGATGTGCGATATACTTCGCATTGCATCGCCACCTCCTGTCTTTATCACATCGCAACTTAAATCACTTATTATGCGAAGACTTAGCAATAAACACAAAAATCACTGATGTGCGATATGCGCCAACCGTCTTATGTGATCTAGTCCATCCACTGCATGTTATCATTTATGTGATTTGATCCTCACTGTCCATCTCTGCTTTACTCTGATTTTACGACTTGACTCGTGTGCTCACGAATTTCTCCATTTTCCAACTTGACTCGTTGAAATGCACGTGCCCTCGTGCACTGCTCTAAATGCAAAATAGCTTGACTTTGCCAACGCATTCACGACTCCTTCACACCTTTGCTTCTTTGGCTTTGGTTCGAGTGCACATGTGATGATAAATCCTCATTGAGCTTGTGGTTATACTTTCGAGCATACTACAGGTCTTCTTGAAATTTTAACAATTGTTTCTCAATAACCTTGAATTGCTCAGAACCTCTCTTGAATTTTAGCTGAGTCAAATAAGGCCAAAACATCTGGCTCCAATTGGGGATAACACTTTGGTAGAAAAGTGTTGAGAACTTGTAGATCAATAGCCTTTATTGGGCATGGAGTCAAGGAGCACTTGCAGATAAGTAGCCTTTATTGGGCATGGAGTCAAAGAGCACTTGTAGATCAGTAGCCTTTAGTGTGCATGGAGTCAAAGAGAACTTGTAGATCAATAGCCTTTATTGGGCATGGAGTCAATCCCAAATGGGATTTGATCCAGTATGAAATCCTCCCGAAACCTACTACACTTTGGATTCCTTTCTTTATTCTTAAAGTGAAAATACCGAACCAGAAATACTACAACTAAAAATGCTCAACTTCTAAGATTATTTATGCACAAATCCTACATATGTGTTCATGTCTGAACTCAATCAGGTGAAGTCAACCTTTCAATGCTTCACGAGTACTCTTACGATCATCAAGTACTCTTACGATCATTGATGCTTCCTGCCGAATCTGCATCCGTAAAGGCTTGAATAATGAAATTGCTACCCTTGAGATACCACAAGACATATTCTGTTGTTCCCTTTAGACATCGAAGAATTCTTTTGACGACAATAATATGTGATTCTTTTGGTGCTGCTTGGAATCTTGCTACTTGTCCAACTTCTTGCATAACATCTGGCTGTGAGGCTGTTACATATAGAAGACTACCAATCATAAATCTATACAACCTTTGATCCACATCCTTAGATGAGTCGTCTATGCTCAATTTGCAACCTGTTACCATCGAATTAAGGATGGGTTTGCAATCTTCCATTTTTAATTTCTTGAGCATTTCCTTGATGTAATTGGCTTGACATATAAATATTCCTTTCTCTTGTTGAGATATTTGAAGCCCTAAGAAGTATGTCAGCTCACCAAGTAAAGACGTCTCGAACTCACTTTGCATCTTTGTAGCAAAGTTCTTACTTAGTCGATCATCATTGCTACCAAATAATATATCATCCTCTTTAGCTATTAGACATGCTCTAGTTGCTTCATCCAGAACATATATGTTGTTTGGAGCTCGACTTGCTGTAGCCACAATTTCACCATACCTGCCTTTCCTGGTTTCACATTTTGTGGAGTTGAATAATATTGTATGTCCTTGATCACACATTTGTCCAACACTGAGTAGATTGTGATTCATGTTTTCAACCAATAGAACATTCTTGGCTAGAGAATCTTTGCTTCCGAGAGTGACGGTACCTGATCCTATAAAATTTGAAGATCTATCATTTCCAAAGGACACAGTTCCATCCTTCTTCTCTTTCAGAGATACAAATTTCTTTCTATCTCCAGTCATATGCGTTGAGAAACCACTATCAACATACCACACATATTTGTTGTTTTGAGTCTAGAGAGCAAGAGCACAATTATCAGTCTTCTTCTTCTTCCATGTTTATTCATTCTGTGGCTTCGAAGATTCTTTTGGAGGATTTTTAAGTCTGCAGTCTCTGGCTATGTATCCAAAGTTCTGACATTTGTAACATTCCATATTATTTCTTAAATGTTCAAATATATTGATGTTTCGTTGAGCCTTGGGAGGTTCATATTTGATAGATCTCTTGGAATTGTATTGGTTCCTAGGGTACGTGCGACATTCTATAGCTTTGTGACCAAATTTTCCACATGAATAACAATATCCATGAAAAATATGTTGGTACCTGGATGTAAATCTTCGTCAAGGAATCGTCTTCCAAGGATGTTCTTGCGAATCTTGTCCAATGAAGTCTACATGTATGTCAGATCTCATAGGTTTATTGTATTTTGTTGTAGAAGGTTCTGCTTCTTCTTCTTTGTAACTGAGGCCAGTTCTGTCATTGTAAGATCATTGATTGTTGATGAGTTCTTCCAATGCCCTTGAGCTATTGGCATAGTTTTGGACAGTTTTTCCCTTCTTCACTTCCTTACGCAACGAGATTACTTCGGCTTCTAATGCTTCCCTTTCTTTGTAGCTTTCTTCCAACTTCTTTTGAAGTGACTCTTCAATACATTTGTGTTCTTCAACTTCAATTTTGAGACCTTAAACTTGTTCTTCAAGATTATTGGAACGAATCTTCTCAGCCTTGAGCTCTTTTATAAGCTTGATTTCCTCCTTAGAAAATTCTTCTATGGTCATCCCTTCTTCTTCGTTGTTGATACCTCTTGTTTAATGTGTTTGGCCATAAACAATACTCTCTCATTGGCTTCTTCTTCATTGTCATTGTCTTCATAGGATGATGAACTATCTTCTTTAGAGAGAAAGTTCATTTTAAATCCTTTATTTTTTCTTTTCATGTTGAATTTATTAAATCATTTCTTTTCTTTTGAGTTTCCATCACTTCTGTTCAGACATTTTGCTACGAAATTCCCAACCTCACCATAACCGAAGCATATCAATGGAAGTTTACCCTTGAATTT
This sequence comes from Pinus albicaulis, assembly GCA_034641835.2. Classification (NCBI taxonomy): domain Eukaryota; kingdom Viridiplantae; phylum Streptophyta; class Pinopsida; order Pinales; family Pinaceae; genus Pinus; species Pinus albicaulis. Next base: position 1,600,809,661 of record CM076575.1, on the reverse strand, counting down.
TCCCTTACCAATTTTTAGTTTTCTCGTAAAGTAAGCATATTCTCCATCTGAAAGACCTTCTTCATCATCTTCCTTTTCTTCACATTTGCAGGTGCAGATTTGTGCCTTTGAAGGTTGTTTCTCCTTATTGGTTTTCTTAGATGTAGCGAACGCAGTTTCTAGATGCGAAGTACCCTCTTCTTCATCAAGTCTCATTTCATATGCTATGAGAACTCCATGTAATTCCTCTTTGCTGAGTTTGTCCAGATTTGCAATATATTCTAAGGCCGATACCTTTGGGTTGAATCTCCCTGGTAACATTCTAAGAATATTTCGTATAATAGTCTTCTCGTCAACAGGCTCTCCCAATCCTTCTAGAGTGTTGGTTTTTTCATCAACGTGTTGAAAGTATGCAACAATGTTGTTATCTTCTTTCATTCTGAGTTGCTCAAATTTTTATCTGTAGATTTGAAGCTTTGCTTCTTTGACATTTGAGTCACCTGCATATATATTTTCAAGATTTTCCAATACATTTTTGGCAGTTTTACAACCCAACACCTTATGATAAGCAGATTCAATAAGTCCACTGATAATAATTTTCTTTTCTTTTGCATCAGTTACCAAATTCTTCGTACCTTTTTCATCCACAGTTGATGTAAATCCATTTTGAACAGTGTCCCATACTTCGTAACCTTGTGTAAAGAGATAGACCTTCATTCTTCCTTTCCAGAGTGCATAATTATTTTAATTGAACAAAGGTACACCATTCTTGGTATGCTCCATGACCTCCTTCCAGCTGTTAATCTGTTATTGACGGAACCAAGCTCTGATTCCAATTGTTGGAAATACTAAGAGGGGGGGTGAATCAATATTTATTTCAATTAGAGCATTAGTTAATCTTCAATTATTATCAGTGTTTGTACAATGATAGTAGTAAACAAAAGCAACACAAATGCACACAGTTTTTAAGGTGGAAACCCTCTTCGGGACAAAAACCACCTGAATGATTTTCTAATAATTATTTAATATTCAATTCCAATTGAAAATAAAGCTCCAACTTCCTAGAATCTAGAAAAGCATTCTTCTCCAGCTCCCACTGGATGGGCGCTCCAACACCCGAGATTCTCTAGTAGTCAACTGAATGGATGACCCAACAGTCAATGAGCTACAAATCACCCTAGAACCACCCTACCACCCTAAATTTTTCATAGGCTTGAACCTGTTGGCAACTTTATGCACCAGCTTAGCACCACCCTACCACCCTATAGAAGAATAAAAGAAGAATGGAATCTTGTACCAGGGAAAATGGCCACTTTACAATGATATAGAATGATGTAGAAGAAGAAGACACACTAGAACATAAACCCAACTATGACACAACCACCTAATGATGATCCTAGACCTCCCGACACTTCCTCTTCAACTCTTGGCAAATAGACACTTGTACATTTTTTACAATGATGTATTTACAATGACTTAGTACAATGATACCTTTACAGTGACTGTATGCAGTGCTGCCCACTTGAAGTATTCATGTGATGGACTTCTTGCTACTGTTTTTCACCTTGATTTCTACTCTTGTCATGCTACCCTCTGTTGCACCTTGCTTTTATTTGCTACCCTAGAAAGTCTGGTCCTTTGCAACACTTGACAACACATGATCTAGCTTTTTCTTGCCTTCTAGGAGCTCAATATTGAATCTGGTGTATCTCTATTATTTCAGTTCCATAATATGTGATTTTCAGTTATGTAGTAGTCCTCTGAGTCTTCTTTCCAATGCCACAGTTTTGACCCAATTTGGATTCTTCAACGGAGAGTTATGCCCAATCTCTCCCAATGACCTAATTATGAACTGGTTCAGTAGATCAAACTTGTACGGAGTTCCACGTGCTAATGTTTCTTCATTCAGCTCTGAAATTGATACAACAAAAACTATAGTCCGTGCACTATCTGCCAATGTTTACATAATTCTAATCTGATACTCAGAGAGAGAGTTATGACGATTTTCCCAAGGTCAATTCTTTGAGATGAAGTTTAAGAGCTTGAAAAAAACTGAATTCCATAGATCATATCTCTAAAAATATTGTGCATATTGATCTGAAATTTTTACAGGAGCTTCCTTAGGATTTCAGCTTCGCCTCATAAAAATTTCAACTTCTGAACCTTTATAGAAAAAAATTTAGAGCGAAAATTCCACGATGACTTGTTTTAGGTAGCGAAATCCCTACATAAGGAGGATATGAGGAACACAATTTATATAAGTGCTTAGGTTGAGAGGGGTTTCAAAAATTGAACGTGGGAGGGATTTTAGGAGCTTAAAAATTATTAATTATTAACTTTTCAATGACCCATGCCACAACCTCATGGGGTTTTAGCCCACTAACTGGGATTACAAACTTCAAACATGAATATCTCTCAAACTGTGAAGAATTACATGGCGTGCCATATATCAACAGAAGCATCTTGACAGGTAGAAGCCATAAAAAATATTCTTAACCCAGAATATAGTAATTTTGTAGGTCAAAATTACCATGCAAGATCCGGGTAGCCCCTGGTGCTTCTTGGGTTGACATCAATGACAACCACTGATCAACAACATCTGCATCTAACAACCACTCTGGAGGTGCCACTCCCTTCAAGGTACAGGTAAAATTTGACATTCCTGTATTTGAAGGACATATAGATGTAGACGCTCTATATAGATGGTTGAATTTTCTAGAAGATTGTTTTTTGGTCCTTGATTTCTCCGACCGAGAAAATATTATTTTTGCACTCCTCAAAGCTGCCCCCATGTCAAAGACTGGTGGAAAACCTACTATGAGCAAAAGGACGAGAGTGAACCCTCTCTGTTCTCAGACGCACCCACTTGGAATTCGTTCCGAGACGACATCATGGAACAATATTACCCCATGGGGAGCTATGAGGACAAGTATATCCAATGGACCATGCTGCAGCAACAAAGGGTTCAATACGTGCACGAACTGACGAATTTGTTCCATACCCTACGCATAAAGTTGGATATTAAAGATTCAGAGAGACATTTGGTGCTTAGATACCAAAACTGTCTGCACAAAAAAATTAAGGAGGAAATAGAGTTCCTCGACATTACCTCGCTTGGGACAACATATCACTATGCTGCCAAGATTGAGCATAAATTTAAGCATAAGAAGCGAGACTTTGGATCCACGAATCGAAGCTAGGGAAAGGCACCCTCTGAACCATAGAACAAGGGGCAAAGCCAAAGCGGGGTGACTCAGAAAACCACCACAAATCCAAATAAGGACACAGTGAAGTGGTGTGAATTTCATAACAGTCGAACTCACAACGCAAACGAGTGTTGGGACGAACGATTGTTGGTGGCTGAAACTAAAGGCACACGAATCAGATGCATGTTCTGATCCTGAGCTAGAACCAGACAAGGGAGATGGAAAAGGGAAGAAGATCATTGATGCTAACCCTAGTTCCATTATTTCCACCACCAAGCTTCAGAGGGAGGATTCTGAGGATCCAGAGGAGGGGGAGCGCCTCTTCCATTCACATATGTGGGTGAAGGGTTCTCCACTACAATTTCTTGTTGATATCGGAAGCCAAAAGAAAATCATTTCAGAAGAGGTTGTGAAGCGGCTTAGCCTACTTACCATAGCACACTCGCAGTTGTATACCATCAGGTGGCTTCACCCTGAGAGATATCTCTGCATCCGCCAACAGTGCCACCTTTCGTACAACATCAAGCCATTAACGGATGAGGTATTGTGTGATGTTGATCCTCTTGATGTAGCTGATGTATTATTGGGCCAACCATACTTGTGGAGGAGACGTGCTGTGTATGAGTCTAGGCCTCGTTCAGTTGTTATTAATTTTTGAAATAATTTTTACAGGATACCAGAGATAGTACCGCTTCCTGCTATCTCTTTGACTACTGCAAAACAATGTAGTAAGATTGTTTCCCAAACCAGGAAATTATTTGCACTACAATTCGCCCACAGAACAAGAATAATATTGTGGCCACAACTTCGAAACAGGGTTCCCCTACATGGTAGCAGCAGATGGAAAAAGTCGTGGAGGAATACGAGGACATTTTCTCCTCACCCATAGAGGTTCCTCTACACTGTCAGGACAAGCACTCCATCGATCTGACCCCCGGCGCACCGCCACCTGATATGGAAATACCACATGCAATTACACAAACAAAATCCACACATGTACTATTTGAGGCAAACAAATTTATTGAACTCATCCAACATGTCCACCAGTAGGTCCACGACATCCTGGACAAATCCAATACCAAGTTCAACAGAATTTGCCTCTCATGGAGGAACTTAACGCAGTGGGTACCATTGCTTCCTAAGGAGGGAGGAATGATCCAGGTGGATATTGGTGGCCACCCACCTATTCCATTTGGACTCGCACCTTTATTTCCTTTAGTTTTTCACTTTCAGCATGACTTACTATTTTTAGCAGGTTTTTGAGTCCTGAACTTCCGAAGTCGTTTGGAGTCCCTAATGATCCAGGTGGATATTGGTGGCCACCCACCTATTCCATTTGAACCCCCACCATCGGTTCTTTCGGTTTTTCATTTTTGGCACAACTTACTATTTTTAGCAGTTTTTCAGGTCTTGAACTTACGAAGCCGTTTTGAGGCCCTAAACAAAGTTTTTTGGGAAAAACGAGAGATACACAAGTCCATGGGTTGATGTTTCTCACAAAAAAGTTGTACTCCTCGGATAGATATTTCTAACGAGGTATGGTGCCCGTAAAACAAAGATCGTATGCCAAAGTTACGTCTCTGGGAAGTTGAAACACCAATTTACCCAAACGGGGCCCATAGTTTTGGTGTTTCATCTCCTAGGATTGGGTTTTCGGATATTTATAGTTTTATGTTGTTTATAAATAATAAATAGGCCCTCGAGCCTCGTTGTAACATAGTTAATAGGCCTGTAGCTGCCACATCTATTCTTAGAGATAAGCTACCAATGCCCTAGCTAGTTTATTTCCATTATGTCTGTAAGAATATTTATGTTATTTGATATTAATGAAATGAAGTATTATTTCCATCGCATCTTTGTGTTTATGTTTATTTCTATATTTTATTTCATTCCTGCATAAATCTGGATCACTTCATCCTCGGCAATGACGCCAAAAAATATTGTATCTTAAGAGACAATCCCTCGGTTGTGAAAGGAATCAATGCTTAAGACATTTTAAAAGTGTGCCACAGAAATAATTTTATCATGAGGTCTTGGTTCTATCCCACTGGAAACTAGTTTTCTAAAACCCTTAATGATATGGAATAATAAAATATTTCACAATGCCAATGACTGCTGTTATCTAAATGGAAAAGAAGAACTACAGGGGAAACTCAAAGTAATATGTTGTAAACACAAAATATATTACTTTTAAGTTTAAGAGGAAATTCATGGAGAGAGGGGAAACTCAAAATAACATGTTGTAAACACAGAATCTATTACTTTAAAGTTTCAGAGAGAGTTTGTGAAGAGAGGGGAAACTCGAAATAATATGATGTAAATAAAGAATCTATTACTTTTAAGTTTCAGGGAGAATTTGTGAAGGGAGAAGAGATGGAGTAAAGGAGCGCTTATTAAGGCTATTTAACTCTTACTTACAAACGTAAATGAGAGACCAACTGCTTCTTTAATTCACTTCATTCAAGGAATAAACCACATAAAATGGCACAAGAAACACGAATCACCATCAACAGTTGCATAAAACTTGTTGCTTCTTTCATTCACCCATCAGAAAAAGAAGTACAAAATGTAGTCCCCAAGAGGTCCGGATCTCGGAACTCCACCTCTCTCTTTCTCTCCTCCTTAAATATAAAAAAATCAATTTTTAACTACTCGAGCTTCTTGAAACTCATAGACAGCCCAAAACTGTTTAACTACTTATTACATTGCAATCGAGGACACCATTGTAGCTTCGATATTAACAAAGAAAACAAAATAACACTTGGCATATAATCCTTTTGCTGAACCTGATTTGTTGCTAATGTGTCTCCTTCCGTTTTTGCTGTGATGTCCTAACAGTCTACATAAACGCATCTCTACCCGACTATGCCCATGCTTTTGCGTTTCAAACATTGTCATCATGTCACCTGCTACCTGGCTTTACCTCTTATGCTCATGCCTACTGCATTTCGTCTTCTCTTCTACTTTTCTCGACATCAGGCCAGATACCCGAGTCTTTATGCCCGCATTTATACTTTCTTCCATTATCAAGACGTAACTGCTTTTAAGACTTCTGCATGTAGCGTTGGGTCTTTTTCCACCCAAGTCTACTCCCATGTTCAACATTTTCTTCATAAACCCTGACAAGACTTGGACTTGAAATATATTCTATTCACCACTGAAGAATGCATCGCGTCAACTTTCTATCGCATTTCGGATTTTCACCAGTTTTATGTTATAATCCTCCTTTTCCTCCTCTGATGTGATTTAAAATAGGAAATGCTTTACATCCGTATTTGAAATCCTTTGGAGTTCACCTTTGAAACTACATTTCATATGGGCTCTTTGTCACACATCACAACTTTACTAATTTCCAATTTTTTCGATTTCTGCTAAACCTTATCGCATGTTATATGCGATATACTTCACATCGCATTGCCACCTCCCATATTTATCGCATCACAACTTAAATCACTTACCGTGCCAAGACTTAGCAATAAACACAAAAGTCGCCAATGTGTGATATGCGCCAACTGTCTTATGTGATCTGGTCCATCCACCACTCGCTATCATTTTTGTGACTTGATCGTCACCGTCCATTTTTGCTTTACTCCGGTTTTCCGACTTGACCCATGCACTCACGACTTTCTCCATTTTTCGACTTGACTCGTTGAATTGGATGTGCCTTCATGCACTACTCTGAACGCAAACTAGCCTGACTCTGCTCGCACGTTCACGACTCCTACATGCCTTTGCTTCTTTGGTTTTGGTTCGAGTGCACATGTGATGATAAATCCTTGTTGAGCTTGTGGTTATCCTTTCGAGCATATTACAGGTCTTCTTGAAATTTTAACAACTGTTCCTCAATAACCTTGAATTGATCAGAACCTCTCTTGAATTTTAGTTGAGTCAAATTAGGCTACAACACATCTTATATATATTTTATATATTTTTATTGTGTTTTAAATAATTTTTAATAAAATAATAATTTTAAAATTATTAACTAATTGTTTGTTTGGTGTTTATGTATGTACTCTCCCTCTTTATCTACATTTTAACAATCCAATAAATGTCACCACAATATACTTAATCCAGATTATAATATAATATCAAAGTTAAAAAAGAAATATTATAAAATTACAAAAGGTTATCAAGGATTTATAAGATTGAAAACAAAATGTACAATTAATCAAAACCATACTAAATGTAAATTATCATTACCTTAATGTAATATAAATGACTATGCAACTAGTCATCTAGAATTTGTTAGTCTTTAGTCCTTCATGAGTTTTATCTAAATTAGTCCTCATGTCATAAGCCTCAAAAAATTGGAAGTTATATTTTCATATTAACATATGAAAATTCCAACCAAGTCATAAGCGATCAATGATTTTTTTTAACCCTATTGAGCTACTTTCTTAGTGCCTAAGGATCTCGATTGAGCGCTTAAAAAAGGCTTGATCGAGCCATTATTTTTTCCACCCAAACACACCCTCTTTTGCCAAAAAGTGTAATTAAAAACCATTATTTGACCTGGGTTCCTTTTAGATGCTCCTCATCCTATCTAGAGAGGTTGATCTTGGTGGTGAAATACACACATCGAACACAATGATCTTGGGCATCTAGGGTCATTGTCCCCAACTAGTCAACATTTTTGACATAGGGAGAATGACTACCCATGATGCTTATCATATCAATGATATATATCACTAAGAGGTATAATACCATTCTTCATAAGAATGGTTATCCTATGATGTTTCTATTTTATCACTCCCTCATACTGAGAGAAACATGCTTAATCATTCCAAGTTTGTCCCGGGACAATTTTCTTGGTGATACTAGAGTGATACTACTCTCTTCTTGTACCACATATTGGTACTAGATCTCAAGGTGCCCTTACATGTCATCATGCTTTCATCTGTACTTGATCAAAAAATCTTGTAACTAGCTTTTGAAACCATACGGCTTCAATAAAAAATTCATTGGTGTGTATACTATTCTTCTGCAATGCTATGTGTGACATATTTATGCTACCCAATTTTCCAATAAGTCATAAGAGATCTCAAAATAAATCATCCTTATAAAGTAATTTTGTGGTCATGCGAATTATTTTCTTAGTCACAATTTATATATCCCTATAGCCTACATAAACATTTGGGTCATATGTTAAAGCATAATTGGTTGTGCCATGACCACCCACACCATGATGCATTTGCTAAAGCAAAGAATGAGGGTCAAAATGTTGACCAAAATAGACCCGTCGAAATTGATCTTGTGATAATTCCATATGATGTAAGTCGAGTTTCCAATATATAGTATACAAATCAAGTGGGTTTTTACCTTTGGTCAAACCCCTTCATGAGGTGGGGTCGACCAAGTTGGGGTTAATGTGAACAACTAGGAACAAATTAGTTTCTCCTCTGATTTTTATGATGAAAATATGAACCACAACTATAATTTCTCAACAAGGTCTAGGTATCCTTCAAGGTTTTTAGTCTATATGATCCATATACTAGTATTTAAATTATTTGGAAAGGCCCTATATCTTCCTCGATTTCATAATTTCTTTTTGGTGTTCTATCTGATAAGCCTACCTACTAGCAGTTTATAGACATGCTATGAATTTTATATAAATCCCTACCAACCCAAGTGCAAAAATATACAAAGTAAAGAGAGACAAGGATGTAGACAAATATATCCTCTTGGGAAAGTCAATTTTAGCTTTTTCTTGACATGTGATCACTTGACGATCTAATTGCTGCCTCTTTTCACTATTACTTTCAAGTAAAGATGTCATTGTGTTTGAAACCATACTATCTTATTGAGAAAAGGTGTGTACCATAAATTGAAACACTATAAAAAAAATAGAGATGCATCCATTTGAAGATAAAGAATAAGTAAATGTGTGTAAGAATAGAAGTTACATTAACAAAGTTCTTATAATTGACATGGAAACTCCATGCTCCTCAACCCAAGGCTCATCCTCTCACTATAATCCATGGATTTATGCTTCACTATAGGTTTTGGTTTATAGGAATGTTCATCTCTTATAATTTCAATAGCATATATTTACTTATTAACATTTTTTTTTGCTTGATCATTAATATAATTTATATTATTCATGTGGAGAGAATAAGGGGAAAAATATAAATACATTTCATATGGCCTTCTTTGAATCCCTATCCTCTTTTTCATCACTCTGTCAACCTCATCCATGTTTATCCACTTTCTCTAGTAACCACAACCACCTCAATGCTCGTTTCCAAAGGACTTAGTGTATTCAATTCTTCTTCCCATTCCAGTGGGAGCACTACAGTGCTCCCTTCCAATGTCATGAAGGTGTCGAGGAGTGAGACTTGGTCTTCTCTTAGGATCTTCATGAGGTTCATGTAACCTCTCAGGGTTACTTTTGTGTTTCTTCTCTTACATACTCAAGGGATTGTGAATTTGAGCTATAACGGATGCCCTCTTATGTATGAGGCTAGAAGAGAAATTTATGCATGCAATATGTTAAATCAATACATTGTGTGGAAGTTTAAAGGAGCCAACGGTTGGGGAATCTATCAACGACTACAAAAGATAATTGTGCAATATATATGATATACATCCTAGAGGTAGGAACACCAATTTTTTGTATAAATGAATGAAGCATGGTCTCTAACATAATATGCTACATATCCAGGAGATAATATATAATATAATTGTCATATAATAAATTTCAAGATGGAATCATGTCTTTAAATGCTAGTCATGAAAATGAAATAGTTACATTGTGGATATATGTCACAATATATATTAGAAGGACAAGAAACACCAAGAGGAGTTCCCAAATATGGTCGTCAAAGTATGTAATGCATTTTCCATCATAGCTTGTTTAAGGAAACATGGATTAGTGAGGTAGCTCCAATACCTAAGGTTTTTGTCCCATTCCAATTGTACAATCCACTATATGTGAGTGGATGGGATGATATAAAACGTGTAGAGGACACTATAATTACTGAGCATTGAGAGATTTTATTACATATGTAAGGGAGACCACCATTGATGACAATGATTTTCTAAAGTATCTACAAAAATCTAATGAGCATGAAAATACTTTCTTATGACATAGACTCATGGAATCGGTAAAAAATTGTAAATGAGGTAAAGCCATGATGGACTATGATGAATCCTATCAGTGATGAGTACAATATGCAAAGCACTAGATAATATTTAGATCTACCCTTCAGATAATGAGTTGGAATTTATTGAAAGATATATGTTGAATGACGACCATAGTGTATCCCTTGTAACTTTGCATGAAAGAAACATCTAGATGAACATGAAGACAATAATTGATGAAATATAATGCATAGCTTGCACACAATTGGATAAAAAAAGGGTTTAAACTAAATTCTAGATGGGAAACTCTAGTTGAGACTTCCCTTGAACATATTTTAGGACGACGTGAATGTGAACTTTACAAAATTTACTAAAGAAATATTACATGCTATTTTTTCACCATGACATTTGAATGTCAATATAGGTTTATCGTTACCTGTATTATGCTCCCTTAGAAGTAAAAAATCCTAATGTTCCTAAACCAAATCTTGGAATTGGAGAAAAGCTCATTAAAACCCTAAAAAGTCTAAATCTGCACTTTTCCTATCCCTTGCCTGCGGATCCGCAAATATTTGTTCTATAGCCTGCGGCACATCTCGCATGTTCTACTTATAAAACCTGCAGACCCCCGTAAAAGATAAAATAAAGGAAAAATTAAGTTCTAGAAGCCCAGTTGGTCGAATATTCTCCCAACTAGAAGCTTTTAGAAGCACGTTTAGTTCGAGCTTCATCCCTCCACTCATGGAGCTCTATCCCTTCATTCATGGAGTTTATCCCTTGGTATTTGGAGCTCAAATCCATTCATGAGAGGAATCCATCCCCTTCTTCATGGAACTGAAACTACCTCAATTTCCCTATAAATTGAGCTCATGTTTTAGTCTCAAGGGTAGCTTGTAAATGGTAGAATATAGAGGATAATTGTTGAAGAATTTCTTAAGAGAGCATACTCTCTATACTAGTCATTATTGGTATGAGAATGATTACACACTCATATCCATAACTTCATGCTAGTTTGGAGAGAAGAAGGTTTGTCAAACCGAGAGTAACGGTTGTTCAGGACCCCAGAAGAACCTGTATAACATCAAGGCGACAGGTTGTAAGGTTACTTCTTTTATACACGTTAATACAGATGGATTCTATTTTCTCATTGAATTGTTCATGTATCTATTTGAGTAATTAAATTCTTAGATTCCTTGATCACTGAGATAGATTAGTTTTTTCTCAATTATTATATCTTGCAGGTGCTTTTAATCCTTTTATATGTCTTTGATTGCAGGTTTCATATGCTGAAGTGATCTCTTTTGGAGCGATTGGATAGAAGATTACAACAAGCATTGGACTTCAGGTAGGGGCATGTCCTCGTACTTTTTTATTAATAATTCTAAATCACAAATGGTTTATAGAAAATGGTTTGCATTTGGTTTTTTGTTTCTAGATATCCTTAAGATATTAGGGAGATTGTTCTTTTCTGCAAGAAGGATTTATCCATGTAACAAAATGGCAACTCCGCTGGAGATAATGAATTTAGTTTCCTTTTTGTTTTTCAGTTTGACTTTTAAAAACTTTTTTGATTTTGATTAGTCTAAAACTGGGTTGGGTAGATAACTTACCAGAATCCCTGAAAAGCAAATCTGAATTTTTTTTTTTCTATGTTTTTCCTAGCCTCCGCAGTTTTTATTTAAAAACAGTGCGGTAGGCTCTGCAACTTTTAGTTCAGAACAGTGCGACACCACACTTTTCTCCATTGAAACACGCGGACTTGTGGAAATTTTTTGAAAAAATAAGAATTCTCTTTTCTAGGAGCCAGATTACCAGATTCTCTGTGTTTTCCCCAACTTGTCTAGACTATCAAAGTATTATGTGTGAATTTATTTCAATTTTTTTTTTTGTGTTTGAGTGATTTTTCATCTGATTTTCATTTTATGAATGAGTGTTTGTTCTACTTTCTTGATGATCTATATTAGAAACCTTCATATACCTTAGCTGACCGGTATGTTGTTGTTTTCTTGTTGACCCATTGAATTTGTTTCAAACCTTTTTTTTATGAAAATTGAATTTCATTTTCATTTGCAAATTTAGAAGAGATTTTAGCTTGATAAGGCCCTAATTTAACATTCAACCATTACGGGATGTTTTGATTTTTGCTGAGATAAGCTGAAAGTTTCTTGGTTCGATTACAAACTAAGCCAAAAAATCCTCAAAGCTTTCTAGATAGAGTTCAAAATTAGTGTTTTCTTTTAGTTTTGAATTTTATGTTTTTAGGAGTTTTTGATAAGGTCTTCTTTTTGGAAATAGTTTGTTAAATGATTTGTAGTTTCTGATATGATCGATAAAGGATTTCATTTCGAACGAGTAATTGATCATTTTATGAAATTGAGTTCTCAAAGAAATCGTCTTCTTTTCAAATATTTTTGTTTATAAGAGAAATAATTGATGTTTTGAAGGTTATCTAAATCTCTCAAACATTTCCTTTAAATAGGCTTCATTGAAAAGAAAAGAGTTGCATTTTCCATTTAGATGCATATTAGCATATTTTTGAGTCAGGTCATTAAACATCATTGAAGTTTCACTTCCATACCTTCTGTCTTAAGAAACAACCAAATTAAAAACAACGCTTAAATTAAAATCAATCTAGATATTTTACATTTTCTAGGGCTCTTTTCCACCAACATAGCTTAGGCTAGTGTCTTGGAACATGTTGTAATTAACATTCCAAGGCAGTTCAAACAAACAAGTAGCAATCTTGCGGTAGGAAAAATCCAATTGTAGCATGTATGCTCTGGGAAGCTCTTCTTAAAAGAGTCAAGCACGATATCATGTCTGAACCAATGAGGTAATCATACCTATCTCATTGGGAAAGATAGCAGATGTGCACGTATTAAAAACTGTAAACTTCAGATAGACCATTGTCGAGGAGCCTTGGGTCACTTGTCGGTAAACCTTGGATTATCTCAAGGAGCCTGCAAGGGAATTGAGCTAGTTACTCTGCCCTTGCGTGTATATCGGATCGTAGAATGTTACCCTAGGTATATTTTTTCCCATTGGTGACCTTAGTGGCTATAAAATTTAGGATTTTTTCCCAAGGTGACGGTGTAGGGAAGGTCCCACTGTACCTGGAGTAGGCGTCGACTAGACTCACTTAGACTTTCTGGAGCGTTCTCTTCACTTAGAGATGTTTTAAGTGGAGAGACTTACACCAGACTGTTTCATTAAGTAGGTTGTCAGGGTAACTGTTCCAACCGCCATTTCTGCATTAAAATTCTACGATGTTGGATTTCATTACCAACTAGTGTTTTTAGTGTGGGAATTTACTGTTTGTGTGTGGATTTCTCTCTTAGATTTTGTAGGTGTGTGATCAATTTGATTGTTTTCTTAGAGACTTTAGGATATTTTATTGAAATTTTCTTTGATTTCGTGTGTTAAGACTTTTAATCGTGGCTAAATTACCTAGACAACCACGTAGAATGCAGGGGAAACCCCCTGAGTACACACCAATCCAGTTAGAAAAACTTAAATCTGAGAAAGGACAAACATTAGGGACTAGATCAAATGAGCATGAAGAAACATCGATAATTATTCATCCTGAATACGAAGTAGATCAACCTCAAACAACAGAGAGTTCTAAAAAGAAAATTGAAATTTCTGAACTAGTTGAACTTGCTTCCACAACTAGTGAATTATCAGCTACTGAGCATGAAATTTATGAACCAGAAATTGAACCTGCTACTTCTGAGCCTACTTTAGAATTCGTCACTCCAACCCCTCGTCGTCCTGATTCACCTAGAGTGAATTATCGAATCACTGAAAATCTTCCTCCTGCTCTCATTAGCATTGAAGAAGTTACTGACATAGAGGAAGAAGTTGTTCTTCCTTCACATAAGGAATATTTAGATCTTATTCCACGTGAATCGATTTATTATAGCCCTTTCAAAAAATGTCCTTGGTATTCTCAGTTGACAGAATTTCTACATAATACTGGTCTAAAAATTCGCCACCCCGAATTCCTTTTTACGCCATACCAAGAGGTTACAAACCTCCGTTAACCATGTCTGGTGAGTCATCCATGTTTTCTGCATCTCCGGAAACATATTTGTATGGTGGTCCGTCTGTTCCTGCGGGATACCAATCGCTTTCTGGTACTTTTTCAGGAGCAACTCCTTGTCCTGACAAAATTATATCATCACCTGGTCCAAATGAATCATATACTAAAAATTTGAATGTGGAACAAGTTTACATGTTGTATGGAAACATTCCTAACGATGAATCTCAACATAGTAATTTATTGCCTGGGGGGCAACCTCAAGGTAGTAATTTACTGCCTGGGGGGAAATCTCAAGGATAGTACTTACCTCAAGTACAATATCAACCTCAAGGCTAGTACATACCTCAAGGAAAATATCAACCTCAAGGGCAGTACTCAGTTCAGGGTCTGCAACCTCTTCAAGGACAATAGCCTATACTAGGGCAATCGTCTTTCCAAGGAAAACAACCTCCTTTAGGGCCACATTTTTCCTTGGAACAACAATTGTTTCAGGGAGGTGGGAATTATCCAGTTAATTATCAGGCATATGTTCTAAATGATAAACCTGGTTATGGTCCTTATTATGCAACACAACCTTCAATGGGACCTCCATATCCCAGAGTAAACACGGTCTGGGATCCTTCACAAGTCCACAGAATTTGCAACCTAGTATGCAAATACCCTATAATCAACCTAGTCAGCCAGTTGGTTACAGTCAAATCCAGTAACCTATCCATTCTATCCAACCTATGGTTCAAGTTATACCATAGGTATCTGCACCTATTACTGTTCAGCAGCCTGGTTCGAGTACACCGAGAACTCCACCTCAAACTACTGCACCAAATTCTGTTCAAGCTACCACACCTATCCCTGGAGTGTCTACAGCTCCTGTTTCTATAGCCCCTCAAGTATCACAACAAATCCCTGTAATTTCTGCACCAGAAACTGGACCCACAGTCTAGAATACTATTTAGATGCCTACGGGACAACCTGGTACAAGTATGTTTATAAAAAGCCAACCTCAGTTTGTTTATTATCCGTATCAAGGGCAATATCAATATGGACCTGTAGCACAAAAACAAGTATACCAGCATCAACCGTACCCTGGGTACATGTATCAAATACCAACTCAACCCCAGTATGGTCCAGCTAATCTTGGTTATCCAAGAGGCATTCCAATCCCAAATGCACAAGCTATTCCAGGATATCCCAGGTATCCTCCTCTTGGTGCTAGTATAGTTCCACAAGGTTATCAATTTACTTAGCAGGACCCTAACCGTCGGTTGCCATTCATAGCAAATTTGGATTTACCTGATTTATTGCACCTTACGAATGATCCGATCTTTTATCTTCCGTATTGGCTGACAATGCCAAACAAGTTTCCTAGTGATATCCCTAAGTTTGAAGGAAAATCAGGAGAGGACCCTTCAAACCATGTCATGACTTACCACCTTTGGTATGCATCCAACTATTTGATTGATGATTCTATTTGTTTACAAATTTTTCAGAGAACATTGATAGGTTTAGCTGCAAAATGGTATATTGAACTACCACGTGGCTCATTCAACAATTTCAATGCATTAGCAACAACTTTATTAACCCATTTTTAGTTGCTAGTCAGATATGACAATGGAACATAACTAGTGACTTCATTAAAACAATCTACGTCCACATACATCTCAGATCACATACATGAATGGAGACGTAGAAGACATTTAGTGAAAGTCTTTATTCCGAATCAGATCTTGGCAGAATGGTTCATCAAATCATTACTTCCAAAGATCATTGAAGATGTGTCTAAGGGAGGGGTTGTTACCGAATAATAGGTCATTGCTCAAGCTCAGTACTTAGACCTTGTGTACATATAGTCTAGTACTTGTACGAGAAAATTCTTGATTTACCATGTCCTGGTCAGATAATTGCAACTCCTTCAGGGTCTCATACTACTGACGGTGTAATTGGTTTAGTTAGTGCGAATAAGAGTAAGAAGAAGTCTTAAAAAACTACTTCTCCTATCATAACTTTACCAGATTCACCAAAAGGAGATTCTTCTCTTGAAACTTCTGCCGACATTCACATTGTAGATTCATCTACAGCTAAATCTAAAAATAGTAATAAGAATAAAGGAAAGAATAAAAGTAAACATACTTCATCTCCTAAAGAGAAAACCGAAAATAATGAACCATCCGACGATAAACGAAAACCTCATTATCCTTGTCTTATATATGATGAAGATCACATTACGAAAGAGTGCTTGCATAGGTCTGAGGTCTCTAAATTCGTTAAAGGTTCACCCAAACCCGCTGTCTTGAAGGATCCTTTTCCTAGTCAAGATAGAAAAATGATTGGATCCTCCTCGAATTCATCAACAGACATTTTGATGATGGCTCAAGTAATGGTTGCGACACAATCACAAGACTATGGAAGTAAAAATCCTGTAACTGGTAAAGAGGTAGAAAATTCTAATTCAACACTTGCTACATCTCCTTCGGTTTCTGATCCACTTCATATCGAGAAACCTAATCTTGATCTAGTAATTAAACCGCCTGCTAAAGTTTTACTTCGGAAATCAGCTTTCAGTCCACATCTGAGAGCTTCTCAGAACTACAACATTGTTGAAGACTTGGAAATTTCCCCTTCAGCAATGTCGGCCTTAGAAGTGCTACAATCATGTCCAAGACAAAGGAAACTACTTATATCAGATATTGGAGCTATAGATATTTAGGATTCAAACCTTATGGTCTTTTATTTAGAAAGTTTTACACCAAGACTCCCTCATCAGATGGCTTTTCAGATTCCAATATTAGTAAAAAATAGACGTTGCTTTCGTACTGTAATTGATGCGGGGGTATCCACGTGCATAATGTCGTTGAATTGTTGGAAATAACTTGGTTCTCTGACACTCAACCAATATCCGACAATTCTCAAAGCTTTTAATGGAAGAGGATTCCATCCATATGGAATTTTACACGATCTACCTATAGAGGTCGAAGGAAAAACTATTAATCTAGATGTGGAAGTCGTTGATGCCCCTCTGGGTCGAAGTTGGTCTTATGCTATGACTGCTGTCGTGTTGTCCGTCTTTCAGTTAATCATGTTTCCTCTTAAAGGAAATATTATGAAAATCGATCAGTTGTCATATTATTCGTCTGACCCAGCTTCTACAGATAGTATCCAGCATGTTGGAAAATCGACTATCCCTTTGAAGATGTTGGGGTAGGTTTAATAAAAGATTCCACTTTAATGGGAACTTTTTCTATGCCTCCACCTAACGTACCACGTACTATTTCTAATATCAATATGATTATATCAAGCACTATTCCATTCGATGATCCTTGGATTGTGCCTTCAGAGTCAGAAATGGATTCTTTCAATGGCGAGATGCCTTTGAGTCCTTTTATGATAGCATATCGAGCAGTAAATTAATTTTCTAATACACTTTCAATTGATTCTGATCCAATGAATGTGATTAGTAAAGAATCTTCTTCACTATCAAGCTCAACCTTGATATAAATTTCCGATCCTTTTCAACAAGTGTTTCATACTGATGAAAGTATTCGAGAATTTTTATCTATGGATGAATTACCTTGGGATGATCTACATCATAAATCTTCATTTTTACCTGAACTTGATAGATTTGAAAATGATTTTTCATCTAATTTTACAATTGACTATGTCGAGGAACCACATAATCGTATATCGATTAATTTGGTAAATATTTCAACAACTTTTTCTATCAACATATCGGTTAAACCTGGAGTTGTTGGAAACATTCATATAGGTGCTTCGTGTTCAATGGATTAAATTGATACATATAAAGCCCTATTTCAAGAATTCCGTGACATATTTGCCTGGTCTTATGAAGAAATTCCAAGAATCGATCCAAAGATTGTCATTCATGAAATAAAGACATACCCGGATGCTAAACCTATTAGACAAAGATTACGTCTGATACATCCACGAAAAGCTGCTGCTATTAAAGCTGAAGTTGTAAAACTACTGCGAGCAGGATTTATTTATTCGATCCCTTTAACAGATTGGGTATCTAATATAGTTCTTGTTACCAAGAAACAATGAACTATACGAGTATGTGTCAATTATAGGGACATTAACAAAGCTCGTCCAAAGGACAATTATCCGACCCCCTATATCGATCAAATCATTAATGATTGTGCCAGAAATGAAATGTTTTCATTTATGGATGGATTTTCCGGATATAATCAAATAAACATACTCCATGCTAATCAAACAAAAACAACATTTATATGTCCTTGGGGAACTTTTTCTTATTGCAAACTACCTTTTTGATTAAAAAACGCTGGTGCAAATTTTCAAAGGGCAATGTCTTACGCCTTTCATGCCATCAAACATATTGTGTAGCCTTATCTCGATGATTTACCTGCTCACTCATTGCACAAGGAAGATCATCCTACTCATTTATGAGAAATTTTTATGAGATGTAGGCATTACAAGATTCGTTTGAATCCACACAAATGTGTTTTTTTGTGTGCAATCTGGACGATTACAGGGATTCGTTGTTTCAAAGGCTGGCATTTGTGTCGACCCCTCGAAGGTTGAGGCCATCATAAATTTACCTCCTCCTTCCACACTTCGCCAACTCCAAAGTTGGCAAGGGAAAATGAACTTTCTACGTAGATTTATCCCGAACTATGCTGAGTTAACGAAAGGTTTTACCCAGTTGTTGAAATATAATGTTCCTTTTATTTGGGATGAGATTGCTGATTGATATTTTGATGCTCTAAAATACGCGTTAACCCATGCACCATTATTGCATCAACCCAATTATAACCAGGACTAATTTTTATACCTAGTAGCCTCTGATTCCACCATTGGAATGGTTTTAGTTCAAGAGGACGAATTTCAAAATGAACATGTGATTTACTATCTAAGTCGAAATTTGAATCCAACTGAAATTAAATATTCGCATGTGGAGAAATTGGCCTTAGAAGTAGTTCAAGCTGTCCAAATATTTCGTCATTACATATTGTTACGAAAAAAACTGTGATATCTAATTGTAACCCGATGATGTACATTTTGACAAAACAATTACTCGGGGGAAAATAATCTAAATGGATTGTCATCCTACAAGAGTTTGATTTGGAATTCAAAAAATCTAAATTAAATAAATCACTGGTGTTCACAGAACTTATGTGTGACTTTCCCATTATTGAGACGAAAACCGTGGTAGAGCATCCCATTGCAGACGAATCTCTGTTTCTTATCAATACATTAGATCCATGGTATGGAGATATCATCATTCATCTTCAAACCCAAACCTTTCGCACAAAACTTTCACGATCAAATCGACGAAGGATCCGTTACCAATCACAACAATACAATATTGTTGGAGACACACTTTATCATCGAGGTGCAGATTCTGTTTTTCGACGTTGTATAACTCATGAAGAGGCCAAGAAGGTTTTTAATGAATGTCACTCTGGAGCGTGTGGTGGTCATATGTCTGGGTATGCCACAACCCAAAAGATATTGCACGTTGGCTATTTTTGGCCGTCATTATTTAAAGATTGTATTATCACGGTCTGGAAATGCCACAACTGTCAAATATTTGTTCGAAAGATGCGTGTGCCTCTAGCTCCTCTTCACCCCATAATTGCTGTCGGTCCTTTTGCGAAATGGGGAATTGATTTCATTAAATGTAACCCTCACTCGACCAGTGGGCATGGGTATATTATTCTAGCTATAGATTACTTTACCAAATTGGCCAAGGCGATGCCTACATTTGCGGCAGATGGAAAAACTGCTGCTACGTTCGTATTCAATCATGTGATTTCTCATTTCGATGTACCCCAAGCTATTATCATTGACCATGGGATTCATTTTCGAAATATAATGATGACCGAACTTTCCAATCAACTTGGCCTGCGCCATGATAAATCTACTCCATATTACCCATAGGCTAATGGTCAGGTTGAAGCCGTAAATAAAGTTTTAACCACCATGATTAAATGGATTATCGACATTCATAAATCGAATTGGCATACCATGATTTTTTCAACATTATGGGCATACCGAACCTCAGCAAAAACTGCTACAGGTTTCACTCCTTTTCAACTGGTTTACAGTTTAGAAGCTGTGTTACCTATTGAAAGCGAAATACCATCACTCCAATTAGCCATAAAGTTACTACCAACTACCTATGAAGAGGAAAAACACTTTTTGTACTTAGCACAATTAGATGATATTCGGCGCACTACTGCATTAGCAGTCGAAGCTCATAAAAAACGCGTTAAAGCTCAGTATGATCGAAGTGTTACACCTCTTGTTTTTTCAAAAGGTGACCTAGTCTTAGTATAGGATCAAGCTAACGATAAGCTAGGAGCTGGGAAATTTGAACCAATGTGGCATGGTCCTTACATTGTCAAGCGAGTGCTTGCAAAAGGGGCTTATGAATTGACTGATTATGACGGGGTCTCTTTAGATAAGCTCAAAAATGGTCTTTATTTGAAGAGATATTATGCTTGATTCTCATGTGAAGATCTCACTTGTATATTAGTTATTTTTCTAGTTAGTGTGCCTTAGATTAGATAAGTGTGTCTAGTTTAAGTTTGCTTTTACTACTATCACTACTTATCTTGATTACTCTTGATATTGCAGATGTTGACATCCCTTCAAACGTACATTGGTTTTTCAGATGGTGCCTGTCATAGTACATGGAATATTTCTTCCGCAGCTTGGGTTATCTATTCACCCACTGATGAGTTAGTTTCTATGCATGGGGTAAGCCTAGGTCAAATAATGAATAATATTGCAGAATATAGCACAATCATTGAGTTATTATCTGATGCCATTTCATTTGGTATTCGACATTTGATCATTAGGTTAGATTCATAACTCATTGTATTAAATTTAAACATGGTATATGCAATTAAAAATCCAGTGTTATTGAGATTATTTTTGAAAGTTCGTCTCTTGGAAAGACAATTTGATTATATCGAATATCAACACATTTCAAGAAATTTAAACACATTGGCTAATGCATTAGCTAATCTTGTAACGACATTCGATACATGTTGAACAAGATAGTCAAAGAAAGTATTAATATCATAGATAGTTTTTGTTTTCAAAAAATATTACATCGTCTGCAATCATAGGTTTAAACACATTATGATCTGAAAGATACTGATACAAAAAACAAAATATGTTAATCCATGATGATCATCCACTATCTATGGTGATGATCATGGTAGTAGACTATCGCACACGCCACCTTGCGCAGGAATATCCTAAATTGGCCTGGAACACCATTAACATGTCTCTGGAGCCGGAGAGGAATGTCATCTGTCGATGTTTCAGGAATATCTATAGTCCACCTCTCCAGGTTGTGTTCCATGTCAGTAAGGATTTCTGCTGCCTGATCTTGTGGCTTTACTATAGGCTCTGTTTTCCGCCTTTCAAAGCGGTGGAGTGCAGCTGGCCAACGTGGACCAACATCTGCATTTAAATTTTTTTTATTAGTACTAGATGATTAAAATAAAATAAAAATTAGAGTTAAAACACATCAAAATGACTCGCTTACCTGATTCATCCCATTGTGCCCCTATATGTAAGGAAATCTCGGGATCACTTTTGAAATATATACCCACATATGGGAAATATTCAATTGTGAAGATTTGGTTCTGTAGCCACATAAAATATGTAGGAGTAAACCAAACCACTATACTACCGTTGCCACCATGGCGGGCCATTAGTGCAACTCAACGTACCATACGAGGTTATCTAAGTTCACCACAATCTACATGAATAAGTTGAGGGGAGAGGAATGGAATCCTCTCCAAAGCAAAAGAAATCAGGATGGCGCCATACCGAAATTTTTTCAACTTTGCATTTTTTGTTCTGGTCAGTTGGCCTTTCATGTTGGCCAATACCCCTTCGCACCAGTTGAAAATGGTGTCTATGAAACATTCAATTGCGGTTTGCATCTGAGACTTGGTGGCCACATGTGGAGCAGTACTTCCACACAACCTGGTTACTGTGAATGCAACTACTTTAAGATCAAGTCACAAGATAGTCTTTATATCTATACGATTATCCTTTGGATCTGTTGCCTCACTGTAAAAATCTTGTTTGTAACTAGCAATGGGTAGGTCACCCTGCCTAGCTCCAAACAAAGATATATGTTCTCCTCTTTTGGACAATCCAGTGAGAGAGTAAATATCTTCGAGCTTGAGTTCGAGCCAGTGATAGCCAATGTTAAAGCACTGATCTTGAACAACCCATTTGTTCACTAACCATGTCATCAGTTCCACCTGTGCCCTCATGCCTTGAATTTCCCAAAACTTATACAATCCATAATTTCTAAGCACACGCATTTTGGATGGATCATTCATAGCTGCATCGTCTACATCTTCGTGCTCATGTTCTCTCCACTATAGCATGGTGGAATAGTCTGCAAATGGACACATTTGAGGATTAGAAACTTTCAGAGTGGGAAATTTAACCATTTTTGTGAGAAATTATTAATTTTCATTTGGTCATGGCGCCTCCGCAGTTTTTGTGCAGAGATAGTGCGGACGTCCGCACGGGCTCTACACGAAAACCGTGATAGCCCGATAATTTTCCTTCAAGAAAATTATCGGGGTTTGCAGGTAACGCATGTATGACCCACAGACCCCCGAGAGCGGAATTTTGAACATCATTTCTCTTAAAAAAATGATTTTAAAGCCTAAAAAGAGAATTTAATTGAATATAAATGAAGAGAAGAGTGTTTTGGATTATCTGGTTCTGACGAATCTCGATTTGAGCGATCGGTTCTCTCGTTATCAACTCCGAAATTTTTTCTGCCAAAAGCTCTCAATTTACAACTCTGAAGACAAAATGTGAAAATGACTTTGTTAAACTCATTTTTATAATTTTTTGAATTAATAAAATATTATATTTTATTTATTTTCCACTTTAAAAAGTTAATTTTCAATGTTTTTACTTCTTGGAAACAGGTATGTTTAATATTTTGAGTTTTTGTGCAGAATACAAGTTTTTTGGTGAAAAGAATTAATTTGATGATGAGAACACTTTTATCACTTTTTCGGGCTCTTGAAAATTACGAAAAAGCGAAACCCTGGAGTTCTCTTTTAAGCCCTTTTCAGAGTCTCTAAACATGAAAAGATCGTCGAGTACTTGACTATTCAATCTCGTTAAAGGAAATGAGCAGTTGTCTTTTCAGTATAAGTTTACCCCTTTTCTGGAATGAAACAGACTATTTACAAAAAAGGTATACGTTGAATAATCATGGTCAATAGAGTTCTCTGCTATATTATTTTATCTTTTTTCAGGCTTGAGAGACTAAATTTACGAAAAGTACACCGATAGAGTTTTCTTATGTTTTTCTTCTGACTCCCTAAAACTGAAAAACACCGAGTTTCTCCTATACTGGACTCGTTAAAACTTAATAGTAAAGAACCTGTTGATTACAAACAGGAACAAACCACTCCTTCTTAGGGTTCGATTTTAATACTAAGATGGACTTACCCAAAGGATGAGCTTACACAACAAGCAAATGTTATCCTCCTCAAGCTTGTAAAAAATAAAGAGGTACTTGCCAATAATGGTGGGGGGAAAAAGAAAGAAAATGAATCCAGTTGTCACACTTTGTTTTAAGTAGTATACCACTCTTGAACACGACTTTTTTTCACACTCGTAACTGGGTTGGGAAAATCCTTTGTCTAAAAGTTAATCAAACCACATTGAAAGTCTTGAGCTAGTTTCTGGGTATTAGCTTTAGGTCAATTGTCACCAAATAATCTACAGTGTCATTATGTGTTCAAGAGAAAAGTTCAAATAAACCATTCATTGCAAACATTTGTCTCCATTCGCATTGACCATCCCTGAGTCAGTCCTTGCTAAAAATTTCTTCAAAACTTGTTCTAATGGTTTCGTGTTGAGCTTTCCTACGACGTGCCACTTTCTATCGATGATAGCACATCATCTAGAAATTTGACCTAGAATACTATCAGTACCTTGGGATTTTCATGCCCTAATGGCAGGTTTCTCACCTTCGACGATAGGTTGCATCATTGACCTTCAATTCCATGAAGTGTTCGACTGCAAATCATTCATTCACACTTCATGGATTGTATTGAGTACTTTGAGAGCCATTGTCATTATTGGTGGTTTCTCTCACACTTGTTAACAATTTACATCATTGGCTGGTAATTAAGTGGTTTCTACCATGTTTGGATTCGACACAAACAATCGCATGGATAGAATCGTACTAGTTCAGGAAGCAGAAATCAAGACCCTGGATCTAGTTTCCACCATACATGCCACGAGGAGTTTTTTATTATTCTTGATACAACAGACTACTTATGAAATATGGTTGCGTCCATACTATGTCTACTATTGATGTAATTTTAAAAATCATTTCTGTACCAGAACATTTAGTTAGTTTTGATATGAGTATGGGAACACCAAACTCAGCGATGATATACATATATATGTTTGCATTGAATGTTTTTACAGGTTTTCGACCGGTATGTCCGTAATCTAATCCTCAGAATGATAAAGCACTTCACTCTTCAGAACTACCTCATACTTCGCACTTTAGGGGGCAATCTGTTACACGTTATTTTGTCACCATGAAATTTGACTATCAATATAGGTTCATCATTATCTATATTATGCTCCTTAGAAGTAAAAAACCCTAATGTTCCTGAACTAAGTCTTGCAATTGGAGAAAAGCTCATTAAAACCCTAAAAAGTCTAACTCCACACTTTTCCTAGCTCTTGCCTATGGATCCACAGATATTTGTTCTATAGCCTGCGGCAAATCTCACACATTCTTCTTATAAAACCTGCGGACCCTCGTAAAAGATAAAATAGAGGAAAAAGTAAGTTCTAGAAGCTCAGCTGGTCGAATAATCTCCCAACTGGAAGCTTCTAGAAGCGCGTTCAGTTCGAGCTTCATCCCTACACTCATGAAGCTCTATCCCTTCATTCATGGAGTTTATCCCTTGGTATTTGGAGCTCAAATCCCTTCATGAGAAGAATCCATCCTCTTTTTCATGGAACTGAAACTACCTCCATTTCCCTATAAATTGAGCTCATGTTTCAGTCTTAAGGGTACCTTGTAAATGGTAGAATATAGAGGATAATTGCTGAAGAATTTCTTAAGAGAGCATACTCTCCATACTAGTCATTATTGGTATGAGAATGATCACACACTCATATCCATAACTTCATGCTAGTTTGGAGAGAAGAAGGCTTGTCAAGCCGAGAGGAACGATTGTTCAGGACCCCGGAAGAACCTGTATAACATCAAGGCGACATGTTGTAAGGTTACTTATTTTATACAAGTTAATACAAATGGATTCTATTTTCTCATTGAATTGTTCATGTATCTATTTGAGTAATTCAATTCTTAGATTTCTTGATCACTGAGATAGATTAGTGTTTTCTCAATTATTATATCTTGCAGGTGCTTTTAATCCTTTTATCTGTCTTTGATTGCAAGTTTCATATGCTGAAGTGATCTCTTTTGGAGAGACTAGATAGAAGATTACAGCAAGCATTGGACTTTAGGTAGGGGCATGTCCTTGTACTTTGTTATTAATAATCCTGAATCACAAATGGTCTAGAGAAAATGAATTGCATTTGGTTGTTTGTTACTAGAGATCCTTAGGATACTACGGAGATCGTTCTTGTCCGCAAGAAATATTTATCCATGTAACAAGAACATCAAGTGGGGCATAGTGATGATGTCGATGGTGTTAATACAACCTGTATGACTAGAAAAATGAAGAATTAGGTGAGATATTAATTATAGGAAAGGAGTTATTCAATTCATGTTGACACCTTGGCTCTAAATCTATGATAATAAAAATTCTAGGTGAAGAATTCAAAAGAAATGCCCGGTTCAAGGAACAAAGGCATAGTGAAGAAGGAACAAAGGATGTCAACAATACATCAAAAAGATTAATGTTGATCCTATATTTTATGCCAAAATTTATATTATACCCCAAACCAAAATACAAACTCCATGTTGTTAAATAAAGGCCATTTAAAAGATACTACACACAAAACTATAGCACATGGAAAAGTTAAGGATTTGAATATATATATATATATATATATATATATATATATATATATATATATATATATATATATATATATATATATATATATTTGTATTTTATATTTTTGATGGATTTTTATTATGTACTATGTACATATATACAAAACATGGAAAAATGTGATAGGTTATGTCATGCATTGACCACTACTAGGCACAAGCCAAGGATTCCTCTTAATCTGTATGAACTCATTGGTTATTGTTAGCAACGTATTATAGGTCATGTTAGGGCCACACAAAATGCCAAATTTTCTTTTAAGGAGTCCAATTAGTAAACCACTAAATCCCTATTCCATCATTTTGAAATTGTTCTTGAGAAAAATAAACTCTTACTCATGTAAAGAATTCCATTATAGTCAAATTGAATTCAAATTAGTAGCTAATGGGAACATAGACCAACACCACGTACATTGAAAGCTAAGTGCACCTCTTATTAGAAACAATAATTTCATTCACTAAAAACATATGCAACATTTTAGCTATTTTATCTAAGTTTCTCCAAGGAAAATTTATCTTCATGAACTCTTCATTCAATAAACCATAATCTTCGGTTCTCTTAAAAAAATTATATCCTTTTTATTTATTTATTTATTTATTTTTTTTTTCTAGTGGTTCACGAATCCATGTGCCTGCACACATGAACCCAGTTACATCCATGGTCTGAAAATATCGATAAACCCTCTCGAGGGGATCTATCGTCAGACTTACACGCGAGGCCTAACCTCGAGGGTGTCAAAGAGATTCGATCCTATAACCTCCTAACCGACAAAGCACTTAACAACGGGGACTTAACCGATTGAGCTAACCCTTGGGGCTATTAAAAAAATTATATCCTATCATGATAATGAGACTTATTTAAAATTTTCTCACTATTTTCCATATCATGTTCCATGACTTACAAGTATAATATTTTTATTTGATTTATCAAACTAATAAAACAATTTTTTTTTTCAATATCTTATCTAAAATATTTTATTTTATAAATCTTATTTAATTAAATAATATAATACATAATATTTTACCATTTTATGATATAACAACAAATATTTAAATTAATTAAAGCAAATAAATATAAACCTATAAATATAATTTAAAAAATAAAATTATAATTACGCCGTAAGGCATTATTATTTGAAAACAACTTTGCTAACTGCCTTTCTGTCCTAATATGTACCATTAGATCCTATGTTAGACGATTAGATTATGCACATCCATTGATTAACACTAACAGGTGGCAACAGTTGCAAAGCAGTTGCAAGGTAGTTGCTATGCCGTTTCAAATTACCTATCCATCAACATTACGTATCTATCAGCATACCATTGCTGGCTTGTGTTGGTGGTAAAACCAACTGTAGAAGACCCTTTGTATTGTACTCAGTATGGAAATATTTAAATCTACATGGCTTGCCTTACCATTCGGCCCCAGGTTACAGTAAATATTATTATTTATTTTGTAATTTAAATTATTTGCAATGATGTGCAGGGAGATGTTCAACGCTTAAAATATATGGGAATGGACGTTTATTTTTTTTCTGTTTCCTGGTTGCGCATCTTTCCTAGTAAGAAGAAGAAATGCCCCTTTTTTTTCTATTTTCCGCCTTCATCTTCTTTAATAACTCTGTAATTATTTTTAGTAATTGTTTCTACAATGGGCTCTCCAAGATGTGGAGAGTGAATGAAAAAGGGATCGCTTATTACAATAATCTCATAAACGAGCTTCTCAATAATGGTATCAGAGAAATCATTCACAAGCCCTCTATGATCTACAACACTTGTGGACTGGAGTTCAAAGTTGAGAAGTTCGTATGTTGGATTTTTAGTGTATTGGTTTCATCTGCAATTTAGCTACTGTTTCAACTGTGCTGCTCTTTCCTTCTATATATATATATATATATTATTTCAGTTTCAATGGATGAGTTAGTGGATCCAATCATTTGTCATAAATATGTGAGCAAATATGTTGTACACGGAAAATTTATAAATCTACCAGTCAAAGAGTGCAAAGTTTTCCGTTGAAAAGAAATATATATCTCACTATTTATAAAACCTATGTATGGCCTTTGCATTGCAGATATAGAGCCCTTCATTACACTCTTTCATTGGGACTTACCACAGGTTCTGGAAGACGAGTATATGGGATTCCTTAGCGAAAATATCGTGTGAGATTCACTCATCCTGTCATAAATATTTGTTTGGCTTTTTCAAAATATGGAAATACATATTTAAGCATTTTCTGTTTCTTTCTTTCTTTCTTTCAGGGAGGATTTCGGCTTGTTTGCAGAAAAATGTTTTCGAGCTTTTGGGGACCCTGTGAAGTATTGGGTAACTATAAATGAACAACTTTACTTCTCATATTTTGGCTACAATATTAAGATAGGTTATTATGTTACTACCACAATTATAACGCTTACAATGCCCAAAAAATTCTAAATTTCATTATTTGTTTTCTTTCCTAAATTACTATTTTTTTTAAAATTTTGTAAGGAGAACCCTTATCTGCATAGGCTCATTTTTCCAAAAATCACATGCTCACTAATGTAGCATCTCTGTTACAAGTAAGGCTAAAAAAATTCCATAACTCAATGAAAGTTGCAATAAAGAAATGGGTAAACCTACCATTGGATTGTTATTTATTGAAATAATTGTAATAATATATTAATTTTTTTTTGGAAAAAGTAATTTGATTGGATTAGTAATACCCTTTAAAATTTTACTACATTTTTATTAGTAATAAAAAGCCTTTGATACATTTTGTACATAAATTTACAATATTTGGATTGAAAATATTTTTATATAGATTTAATAGCTTACATAAATTTAGAATATTTCAATTGAAAAATTACAGTTTTTCTATGAGTAGTAAATATATTAATTTACAAAATAATAGAGAGTAATTTTTTTTTCTTACATAAATTTACATTATTTTAATTAAAAATTAATGGTTTTTTAATGAGTGATTTATACTAACTAATTTCTCATATATATCTAACAGCTCCAAAAATTTGGGACCCAATTAATTTTATTAGGTAAAAATATAAAAAAACCTATTATATGTTGGTGGAAAATCTTTATATATTTAAATATAAGCATATGCATAACTCTAATCATAAATTAGGTTGCAAGTTTTTCTTTAATAAAATTATGAAAATATTTTTCTTTTAAAAATTTAGTTTTACTCAAAAGCATGAAATTTTTATGAGTAGTAAATATACTAATTTACAAAATAATGGAAAAAGTGAGAAAAAATAATAGAGGTAGTAAATACATTTTTCTTTTCTTACATAAATTTACATTATTTTAATTAAAAATTAATGGTCTTTTAATGAGTGGTTTATACTAACTAATTCCTCATATATCGC
The DNA here is from genome assembly GCA_034641835.2 of Pinus albicaulis. Taxonomy (NCBI): domain Eukaryota; kingdom Viridiplantae; phylum Streptophyta; class Pinopsida; order Pinales; family Pinaceae; genus Pinus; species Pinus albicaulis. The sequence continues at coordinate 1,600,779,907 of CM076575.1, read as the reverse complement.
TAAAAACTCCAAAATTTTTGGACCCAATTAATTTTATTAGGTAAAAATATAAGAAAACCTATTATATGATGGTGGAAAATATTTAAATATAAGCATATGCACAACTCTAATCATAAATTAGTTTGCAAGTTTTTCTTTAATAAAATTATGAAAATATTTAGCCTAAATTTCTTTTAAAATTTTAGTTTTACTCAAAAGCATGAAAATTCTATGAGTAGTAAATACACTAATTTACAAAATAATGGAAAAAGTGAGAAAAAATAATAGAGGTAGTAAATACATTTTTCTTTTCTTACATAAATTTACATTATTTTAATTAAAAATTAATGGTCTTTTAATGAGTGGTTTATACTAATTAATTCCTCATATATAACTAATAGCTCCAAAAATTTGGGACCCAATTAATTTGATTAGGTAAGATATAAAAAACCTATTATATGTTGGTGGAAAATCTTTATATATTTAAATATAAGCATATGCATAACTCTAATCATAAATTAGGTTGCAAGTTTTTCTTTAATAAAATTATGAAAATATTTAGCGTAAATTTCTTTTAAAAATTTAGTTTTACTCAAAAGCATGAAATTTCTGAGTAGTAAATATACGAATTTACAAAATAATGGAAAAAGTGAGAAAAAATAATAGAGGTAGTAAAAACGTTTTTCTTTTCTTACATAAATTTACATTATTTTAATTAAAAATTAATGGTATTTTAATGAGTGGTTTATACTAACTAATTCCTCATATATAGCTAACAACTCCAAAAATTTGTGACCCAATTAATTTTATTAGGTAAAAATATAAGAAAACTTATTATATGTTGGTGGAAAATATTTATATATTTAAATATAAGCATATGCATAACTCTAATCATAAATTAGGCAACAAGTTTTTCTTTAATAAAATTATGAAAATATTTAGCCTAAATTTCTGTAAAAAATTTAGTTTTAGTCAAAAGCATGAAATTTCACTTGGAAAAAAAATCATTAAATGCATTGGATCAAAACTAAAGCAAAAGATTGTAAGTTTTACTCAAAAGCATGAAATTTCACTTGGAAAAAAAATCATTAAATGCATTGGGTCAAAACTAAAAGCAAAAGATTGTAACCAGTGAGTTAGAGAAATTGTGGTGCCACATCTACATTGCATAGTTTTAGTCAAAAGCATGAAATATCACTCGGAAAAAAAAAATCATTAAATGCATTGGATCAAAACTAAAGAAAAAGATTGTAAGTTTGACTCAAAAGCATGAAATTTCACTTGGAAAAAAAATCATCAAATGCATTGGGTCAAAACTAAAGCAAAAGATTGTAACCAATGAGTTAGAGAAATTGCGGTACCACATCTACATTTCACAACATCGAAAGCTCACAGGATTTCTTTATGAAACTGTCGAAGGTCACCTAACTCTGAATCTTATTCTCTCTTTTATTGATCTTTATCTTCCCATGCTCCATTTTTGTCTTGGCACAACCTAAGTCTTGCCTTGGAAAAAAAAAAGGTTTCCACTAGCTTCGGGGTTTCAAAATTGCAGATCCACTAAAACCCTAACCCTCATAAAGTCATTGCTTCTATTAAAGAATCAACTTCTTGATTCCATTCAAGAATTCCCTATAACAGAGAACATGAAGAAGAACCCTTTGGCCACTAGGTAATATTCTCGCAAAGGAGAAAGAGGATTTGTTGGAGAGTGGGTCAATAATAGTCAATTAGAGCTTTCATGCCATAGTTGATTATTGAGCTTTCATGCCATAGTTGATTTTTGGATATTTTTTCAGCCATCAATGCTTGTTGTCCTATTCGTGTAACTGTATACCTGTCAAGGTCTCTTTCAATAAATTTTGCAACCACTTTGTATTTTTCCCTCTTCAAACCCTTTCCATCAGATTTAATCTTGGAATAATGATTTAGTATTTGTTGTACACATTTTCTTATTTATGATTGGAATGATGCTTTAGTATTTGTCGTCTACATTTTCTTATTTAGGCCTAGTACGCAAATACTCCACATCTTTAACACCTCCATTAGGCACTTTCATTGGGTTTGTTCCTTCACTTTTGACCATGTCCACCTTCTCATCTCTTGAAGAAATTTTAGGAAAACCACTCATTCTTTTCATGTCATGAATCTCTACTCATTATTTTTGTGTCATGAATCTCTCTTCTCTTCATGCTTTACATGAGAAAATTCATACTTTATTTCTACAATCCTTTTCATAAGGACTAAGTTTTTCACAATAATAACACTTGCATTTGATACCTAGGCTGAAGTTTCCTCTCCTTTATGCTTTGAAGTTGTGATCTCTTTGGCTTCATCTCTTATCTCTTTGGTGATGAAAACTTTGCATTCCTTTTACCCTTTGCTTCAACACAAAGGCATGTTCACAACTATCTTCTTCATCATATATCTTATTTTTTTCTCATTAAGTAAGAAGAATCTTCTTAGCTTATTAAATGTGAAGGACATAACTCATGTTGATAAGATGAGACTTGCAACAAACAATAAAAATATAAAGGAAAATTAATGGCACTGATCATAATTTCGAAGGTTTCATCATCATCTATTTCTTTATTTACGAGCTATTCATGTTGGAATAATTAGACAATGTATTTAACTTGAACATAGGAATCATGATTTGTAAGGCTCAAGAAAGCAATATTGTATTTCACCGTAGCATGGTCCTTTCCTTTTGTTGATATGTTTTTGTCTTTTAATAGTTGTCAAAAATCATAAGTTAGTCTTATATGCTATCACCTTACGTCGCTTCTTTTGCAACATCTGGTGCAATTGCTAGTTAATTAAAAACGCTCACATTTGCTATAAAAATCATACCGATCAAGATCATGCTAGGAATCGTACCACAAAGAAATATTAACATTAAACTACTTTAAATCCAAATTATTAGAATTCGATTAAGACACATTGTTATTTGCGTTAAGTGGTAGGGAGAGAAGACGGTTGATCAGAATTTTATAATATTGGAAATTTAACTATTATATTAAAAGGATGCCATGGAAAATATCAAATTTTAAAGTAGAAGGGGGATGAAATGGTTAGATCTGACCGTTCAAAAAATTTAATATATCTATTCCGTTCCAAAAAAAGCTTAAACATAGAGATCTATTTCCGTTTCAAAGAAGCCCTATGCGCTGTAGAGAGAAAATACTTTATTACGGTTTCAAAAAACGCCGTGTTACTGTTTGGAATGACACGCTTAAACTTTAACCTTATAAATGTATGAACAGAACACCATCGTTTAGCATTCTTGTTTGGGACGGATTTATGGCGTCGCAAATTTTCTCATTTCAAGGGATTGCCAAATTCTCTTTCAGCTATTGTTCTTTTATTGGATTCAGTTTGCCTGTGTACGTTTTTGGTGTTGTTTTCTTATTTTTCTTATTAAGATTTCATTCATTTCCTTGCCCACTCTTTTCCAGAAATCCATAATCCTTTGGCTTGCTGGATCTGTTTTTGGTGTTTTTGAAGTTTACATTAGGTAACGACATCGAACATTATAATTCCTTTTTTTAAGGAATACAGTTTTAACTAGCATTATTGCAGTTCTATGTGGCAAAGCAGAGTCGATGATGCACAGATGAACAGAGAGATTCGGAAATTGTGCATCTGGATCAAATGTTCGACTGAAGAAGGTTCGGCTGGGGAATTTCAGATACTTCTGATTTCTGGAAAATAATAATAATTACAACGATGATTTCTGATAGTGATAGTATTGGGCGTACTTCTCAGTTGTGATGAATTCATTGATAAGATCCGATGTTCTTTTAATCCATTGCTGTGGGTATACTTGTGAATTTCTTTGACAGAGTACCCATGAACCAAATTTTCTTTTGAGTCGTCACTTCTTAATTTTTTTAAGAGTGTTTTTTGCTATGTTGCACGAGTGTTTGGTATGTGGGTACATGGGAACGAGTATCTGGTACCGCTAGAAGCTTTGCCCAAATTTACAGGAAACATCAAGTTAGGAGCAGCAATAATATAATATATTAAAAAATCAAATTTAATATATATGATTTTTTTTAAGTAGTGTAAAAATTAAATGTTTTAATGTACCTACCAAATTGAAATTTTAAATGATTCATCATTCAAAACTCAAGACACAACCACATAAAGTTAAAACCAAAACTAAAAGTCACTCTAATCATATTGATGTTCGTACTAGAAAAAGACAAAAGCCTAAAGTAGTACATAATTGAAAATGTCAAATAGTCAAAATATAGCAACAAAAATACAAAGCTTATGATCAAATGGTACAATCTTAAGCATCAAGGAGATCCATATAAACTTGAGCCTCACTGGGTACTGGATCAATGTCATCATCATCATCATCAGATGGAACAATGTCATCCAAAGGTATGCCAACCAATCTTGCATTTGGTAAATGATTGTCATCATCATCGTCAATTTGAATAGCATTTTCATCGTTCACATCTCATCGTGTAGCAGGTCCTTCTAAATATTCGGGTTGCTTCCTTGAACAAAGTCGAAGACTACTATGCACATAAACAAGTTTCTCTGCCCTCTTAGAGGTAAGTCTATTCCTCTTAACAGAGTGTATGAAACTATAAGTTGACAAATTGCTTTCAGCAACTAAGGAACTAGCAACCTGAGATAGCAAACGTGAAGCAAGATTTTTGAACTCTGGAACCTGACCCCCATACATTCTCCACCATCCAAGGGGTTTCTTCTGAGCATAATGATTGATGTCCTTCTTTGCATCTTGGCTGAATACAGGAGGATTTAATGTACCAAAATCAATAAATTTCTCTCATATCACACTTGCTTCATCACAAGTATACATCTTAGTTATAGCATCAAGAAATCCTTGCTTTACCTCTTCATCATCAATAGGAATAATTCTATTTGGTCTTTTCATATACCACTTTGGACTAAGGGCATATGCAGTGATGTGAAGGGAGATATTGAGTTTAAGCCATTTTTTCTTTACAAACTTGTGGATTTCATGGAAAAACTCCAAAGAAGGGTTTCTTTTACGAATGATGTGTTTTACCTTTCCCACCATGGTATCAATACATTCATATATTTCTCTAAGAGAAGGAGAATCTGAATCAGCATACTTGGTCAACTCCACAATTGGAGCTGTGAAAGAGAATCTACAATCAACCCACCAATCATCATTAAGAAGAATTTCTCTTATCTTCTTCGCTTGAGGTGACTTAGACTTATTCCATGCATTCCACTCTGAAGAAACAATAGTAGCTTGTAAAGATGCATAGACTCCATGCGGTCAAGCAAAATAAAATATGTGGCATATCTAGTTTCTACAGGTTTTAAAAAATGATTCTTTGAATACATCTTAAAAATTGCCAAGGAAGTATGGTGGTTTCAGATGAACATTTGTGCCTCCCTTTCATCTGAAATGATTTTTGCAATCCACTGTATTTTACCAATGTCTTTTAAGAGATTGTTAAGGGCATGTACACAACATGGAGTCCAAAACATATGTCTATATCGACTTTAGATCATCAATCCTGCTGCTCTACAAACAAGCACTGCATCTGTGATGACATGTACCACATTTGAAGGACCAACCTCATCAATTACATCCTTCAACATTTCAAACATGAAAGTAGCATCTTTAGTTTTTCCACTACAATCAATTGCTTTTAAAAAATAAGGCCATTTTGGTGATGTGACAATAACATTCAACAAAAGTCTTTGTTGAATATTTGTCCAACCATCCATGACAATTGAACAACCTGAATGAACCCAAGAGTTTTTGAGATCCTCATAAGTCCATTCATTCTTGTCACCCCTCTATCTAATAATGAAGTCCTCATTTTTTTGTACCGTGGGGATGCATATCCTATCCCTACAGCGATGATTTTTCTCACCATATATTTATAGTATGGTGATCGAGTGGCAATAAACGAAATTCCGTTCAACATAAAAAAATTTGCTATGGCATCATCTGCTTCATCCCTGTGCAATACATTGTACATTTTTTGAATGGATTCATTTACACTAGTACTTTTAGTGCTAGAAATCCCTTGATTAGTCTCAATTTGGATATGAATTTGTTCATTCATACATTGGGATGAATTTTCATGTCCACCTCTCTTATTATTAGGAGATACAATTCTACTATCACATTCATAGTTTCCATTTGCTTTCATGTGAAGCTTACTCATTTCCATTCTTTGATCAAGGCTACATGTACAAGCCTTCACTCCTAATCTAGGTATGCCTAAAAGATGATGCCATACTCTTGTATAGCTACTCTTAAAAACATGGTCACACAAAGTGCATAGCCATTCCTCATAGCCCCCACTGTTTTTTGTCTTGCTTTGTGTTATTTTCTTCATGAACTTTATTAAGGGCTTCTTGGAAATGTTACTTGATTACTTGTGGGTACTCATTGTTCCCTATGCATTTTGTTGTTGAACTTGTGTAGTTTGTGGATGTAGTGGGGGTCTCATCCTAATGTTGTTGTTACCACATTCATTGCCCAACTCTCTATCCATGGTATCAATACTGCAAATTTACATTAAAATACAAAAGAATATTAGAAATAGAACAAAAAAAAATATTTTACAATGTATATAAATCATTAATAAAAACTCTGAATACTTGTCTTCAATTTTATTATTCTCATAAACTAATAAACTAGTCAATGATCAAATTCAAATTAGTAAATTCCAAATCATTATATTAAAAATTCAAATTAGTAAACATACTAAAAATTTAAAGTACAAATTCTCAAATTTAAAATATAATTTGGATGATTTAATGTGTGATTGATATACATATAGGGAGTGCACTGAATAGGAACAATACACACACCCACTTAATCATATGAAACCATGCTTTAAAATTTAAATGGGTTAAAACTTAAAAATTAAATTTTAAATGGGTTAGTTAACTTAGTTCAAATTCATTCAACAAAATTCATGCACAAACCAAGCTAAACCTTATTTGATGCATTTACATTGATCTTGATTCTTTATGAATTTAAACCCATTTGCAATAATTGGTAACCATTATGATTATGGATATTAAATTTAAATTAAAAATTAAAATAATAAACCGGATTGCAAATTTACATGATGACAAATTTACATTTTTAATAAACCACTTCTTGAAAGTTTCCTGTAGTCATGATACTAAACTTTCTTATCAACATCTCAAGCCATGAACATAAATGATAAAACATCTCTAACCATGAACATTAAATTGAAATATTTAATAAAGGTTTAGATTCATCACTTGACATTGGACAATGATAACAAATAAAAATTAATATTAATAACAATTTAATAAAGATTTAGGTTCATCACTTGATATCGGACAATGATAACAAACAAAAATTAATAATGATAAATTACAAGTTATAACAAATGGATTTAATTTTTTTCTTAGATTCAAAAAATACATTGAAATTTAATTTACTAATTACTTTATCAACCAAAATGATTTTTTTTAATAGCAATTCAAAACATTGAAATTTGAAACAATGATAAAGCGGTATTAGTATGAATGTTCCATTATTATTCACACTTCAGAGTCCATGAAAACTTTACTTCCACTTATTGCATCTTTTCATTGAACCAAAAAAAAGAATTACTATAAATTTAAATTTAAATAAATTCAATCCAATTTTGAATTTACCTACAATAAACTGGAACAATAAAATTTAAAATATGTTTAAAGTTTAAAAATAAATAAAACTGAAAGAGTATGAAAATAAAAAAGAAATTTAAAAACTTGAATGAATTAAATTAAAAATTTAAAACATAAAATATTACTATTAAATTTTAATTAATAAAAATATAGATATGATAAAAGTTAAAAATGTAGTTATGGTAAATCATAAAAGTTAAAACAGAGTGCTTTTCTAAACCGTAAATACTAAAATTTAAAATAAATTATAATCCATAATGATAAAACATATTGATATTGTTTATCTCATGGCCTCAAACTAAAAGATTTAAATAACCAATAAATTATAAAATTATAAAACAGGTTATCAAACACATTGCTTCTCATTGCCTCAAACTAAAGATTTATTCTGTTAGATAACTAATAAACTAGCAATTACACTTGTGGTGCAAGGGAACGCCGAAAGGAGGCGTTGTGTGAATGAGGGTTTAAGAAAGACTCCTTCAAAACCACTTTCTTGAAGAATTTGATTTCTGTTTTGCGTTGACGGTGGGTTTGAACGGAATTGTAGCTTGGTTCAAGCGAGAAGTTCATTGCTCCTTTGTAACACGATTTCGTTTGCATCAAAACTTGGATCGACCTTTACACATTGACTTAGTCAACGCTATAAATAAATAGAAATGGATTCCAAGAAACCAGAGTAAATTGTTTCCTTTCAAAGACGTCTTAACCCTATGTTGATCCTTCTCGCTAAATTGTCTTTTCCCTTTTGTAATTTCTTGTTTCAATTAGGAATGTTGTGTGGTTTTCGTGTGGTTTTTCCATGTTTTCATCATTAAGAATTGTTTGACAACATAGCTAAATTCTACCTCTCGCTACTTCAATACAACCAGAAGAAATGGGTCATCTCAAAAGGCGAATGCATAGATCAGAACTATGAAGTATTTCTGCGCAAAGCTTATAAATCGAGCTACATATCCTTTTGAAATTTTGGAGAGATGTCAAGACTTTCAGAAGGTGAAGAATTCGGATTTGGGACAAATCTCAACCAAGACATATTCAGCGTTAATGCTAATCAGTTTAAGTCGCAGACCTTTGACATGGGACTCAAATTGAAGAGATCTTGGTCTAGACCATCTCGCTCTCACCATTCAATCGATTTCTAGAAAGAGTTCAGATTAATACTATGGCCTTGTAAATAGAGTATAAAATGTTTAAATGAACAGAGACTTTGTTTTAATTAACAAAAAAAATAGCTTTAGCCTCTCTTGACTTTTTATGCAAAACCATTCCAATTTATCTTTCCACAGCATATAAAAACCCAATAAATTCATGAAGGTGGAATCCTCTGGGGATTGCCAGTAGAAACAGTAATTAAAAATATTGCAATCTTTATTGACACAAACTCTCACAAATAATTCCTCTAGGCCAACTCTGAACTTCTCAGATACATAGTTTACAATTTATAGTTTTATTACAAAAGAGAGACAACATTTAACCTGATATTAGCAGCTCTGAGAACAAACAATTAAGTGAAAAGTTCAGTAAATATCTATAAATAACCATCAACAGCCAACAGAGCTTCTTCATTGAATTTGACATATCAGTACAAAACATTAGAAATTTCAAAACTCGTGGAATTTTTTTCTAAAATTTGTGTTGATGTTTTCCTGAAATGTTCATTATATTTTGCACAAAATAAGCGGGTGTATACAACAGAGATTCTTCATTAAAATCGCTAAAATTGATCTCAAAGTAATCAGCTGGACAGCAGAGGTCTTTCATTAAAGTTCAGAGAAATGTATGTTAAAAAAACCAGTTGTACTGAATTGAGTCTTTTGTTGAAGCTTGTGAAAATTTATCTAACATGTAAGGATGCGATTTTTTTTCTATATACAGAAATTTCTGAGTATTAAGAGTTTAGAAAGTAAGATGTATTGTATTTTTTTTGAAGAGAAAATAAGATGTATTGACATAATTGCATCATGTGTAGCATAGTGGTTGGAGATGGTTTCCCAGTAGGGGGAAATACTAGTCGTATACACAAGGTGTTGCTCGACAACAACAACACCATTTGACGTCCAGATTAGGTACACGATCAAGATAGTATGCTCGGAGTTCTCTGTGTGCATCCCTTTCATGAATATGGATGAGGAGATTCATCCAATTTCTTATCCGTTGCAGTAGTTGTATTGTGGGGTGCAACCGGTAAAGAGGCAGAGTAGGTGGACGCAGGAACTGCTCCTGTACATTGAGAAGTGAAGCTTCTTGTTCATTGATTTCTTTGCAAAATTGTTGGAGCTGTGAGATATATTTACGATCCATTTTTTCCTGCAAGGAAATCAAAAGCATGTTAGTGAACAATGTACATAATAGATAGTCAAATGGGAAAGCAAAATAGCGAAGAGCTAGTGGGATGGTAAGGTACCAATAGTAGAGGGACTTGAAGGAGCTTGAGCAATAGATTTTGAGGCAAGGAGAGACTCTTATTTTTTTCTGTGTATGACGAAAGGGTTCTCCTTCATCCGCGAATAGCGCGAGAAGGAGAAAGCAGGGGAGATGCAGAGGTCATTCAATGAGCGGACTCTTGATACTGCTGTGAAAGTGAGACCTTGTCTATCAATGTTTCCGATGTCGATTGTTGCCTTATCTAGTGTCATGCCTTGTGATTTATGGATTATCAAGGCCCATGCCATGCGAAGTGGTATTTGTTCGCGAGTCCCTTGTTATGGGGGAGATCAGTACAAATTTAGGATTTGAAGGATCCCATGGTGGACCCTTGTAGTGAAGAAAGTCGACTACAACAAATGATGGCAGTTCGGGTGGTTTAGATGCTGGTGCATATACGAGTGCGCAGACGGTGCTGAGTGCACCATTGACAAGGCCAACCTCAACCCACAAATTTCTTGTTAGAATAACTCGTTTTCCAATGCAAAGGAGAATTTTTGCAGCTAGCTGGTCATCTTCAGTTTGTTGCCTCAAAATTCCTTCCTTTGGGCAGCGTAGGAACGTGCGATTGGTTGGTTGAGTGTTTTCAACATGGTTTTATTGTGCATGTCAACAGCCTCATTTGTTGCGTATAGATGCATTGAACTTGAGAATGACTGGACCTCGGCTTCAGGAAGGTTTATTTTTGAGCATGTCATAAGAAGCTTCCAATCATCAATAGTGGGTGTTGCATTGCGAAGGTTGGAGAGGAGTTCGCGGAAGGAAACCTAAGCAGGGCTAGTTCCTTGTTGTCGAAAAACTATTGAAAGTGTAACCACGGTATCAAAGCTTTGCCATAGTGTAGTGCCACGAGAAGTGCCTACATACATTGGTGTGTCTTTGACAGGTGGAAGTTGGGCAAGGTCCCCCACGAGAATTATAGAACGTCCACCAAAAGGGTTGCTTTTATTTGATGGGAATGCCTCACGCAAGCGATCATCAATTTGAGAAAGCAATTTAGGACCAATGAAGCTCATTTCATCAATTAGAATGTATTTGAAATCCTGGAGCTATTCTTGAAGGTTTAGGAGGGCTTGACCCTCTAAAGGTTGCATAGAGGATACAGGGATGCGAAGAGCAGAGTGGATTGTCAATGCATTGATGTGGAATGCTGCAACACCAGTTGGAGCGAGCAAGAGGAGGGGGTTTGGTCCATTGGTGGAGTTTTCAAGGAAGGCATTTTTTAGGCACTCAATTAGGAATGACTTGCCAGTACCAGCAGTGCCTTGGATTATCATTTTTAAAATTGATCCTTCGCCGTGTGTGCGGAAGTGGGAAAAAATGATATTGAATGCAATGGTTTGGCTTGGGGAGAAGGAGGCAAGTGAATGTGAGTATGGAGTTTGGATTTTGTGGATTCTTGTGGAGGAGCGGTTGAAGTTGATGAAGTGGATGGCTGTTTCTTGTAACTGTGAAGGGATAATGGAGTCGGCCCAATTATAATTTGCATCAAAGTCACGATGGCCAAGCATTTCAAGTTCATTGAGGAGGATGTTGTTACTTGGGTGGAGTTGAGAGAGAAATTTCCATTCAAGCATGTCGAGCGTGGGGGCATGGGGAGGGGCATCAGGAGATGAACAACAAGAGTCGGCATGGGTAGGGTCGATCAGAGTGCGGTGAACATGCCAAGCCTGATACGTGTGTCTAGTTTGTTCCCAGTGTGAAACAATGGCCGCGTCAGATGTGCCGATGTCGTTAGGGAGGGTACAAAAAGGGTAGTATAGAAGGAGTTCGCTCCAACAGAAGTCCACATAAGATGATGAGTCTTTCGATGGGATGGAGGTGTAACGAGGAAGGACACGTACAACCATAGGAGGGAAGATGTGTTTCCAGGGTGTTTTTTTGCGACGGGACGAGAAGGTCCAAGAGCGTGCAACTTCAATAAGAGGCAAATCCTCAAGTGCAGGTGGTCTGTGCATGTATGAGGTGATGAAAGGTGTTGATGGAGGATGACCATCCAATTCTTGTGAAACACGTTTGAATACTTGTTTTTTCACATTAAGGGATACAAAAGAATGACTGCACTTTACTAGTGGGAGTTTTTGCAGCATGTGGCATGTTTCTTGTGCACCAATGTCTCGGTCACCGACAATTTTGGTTAGAACTTTGCAGACGACAGTAATAGTAGGAGCATCAGGTGGGGAACATTGGGAGAGACGGGAGAGAATTTGGTAGTAGCTTTCAGACTTTGCCTCTGCTTTCGCTGCATACTTTGAAATGTAGTTCAACACAGCATGGCGTGACAGAATTGGTTGGAAGTCCATGTTGGCCCTCCATATTGCAAGAAGATGAGCGTTGTGCACATTTAGTTTGTGATAATTTCTAGCAGGGGCGTACAACTTACGGCCAGTATCATCAATGTGAAGGATGACGTGTCACGAAATTCCCATGGGGCTCCATAGCGGTAACTTGTTGTGTTATTTCTTTTGCGCAAACATGTACTGGAGTGGAAAGTTGTGTGTCTTTGAACGGAATTGACAAGTTGTTCATAGTCTTGCAACTGATTGCCTGTAAGAATTTCATGTGTCTGGAGGAGGCATAGGTCTTGCAAAGACGAATGATTTATCCCAAGAGCTCGGTTTTGAATGGGACGAGGGTTCCAAGCAGTGATGTATGCATCGAAGAATTCTTTAGCTGCATGGACAGTAGAAGCATTGGTCCAATCCAAAGTGTCCATAGTAGGTGCATTTGGAAGCCATAAGAAACCATGGATATGTGCGGAGCCGCGATGTTGCCATTCATACCTTAAAAAAAGGGGAAAATAAATAAGATGGATGTGTGGAAGTGAAGTTAATGAAAGGTAAGAGATGGAAGGAATAGTATGCATACCTGCACCAGTAATCCTTTACAGGAAATCCTTTAAGTAGCACCTCTTCGAGGAATATTGTGAATCTGCAATGGATGTATTGAGATGCACGGTGAGGGTTTGCAACAACGTTTTGGATTCTCCATTGAGTTTGCTCATGTGAATTGGATGGAGGGTTGGAAGGCATAGTAGTATGCAAGTCAGGCCATTTGGTATCAGTTGCACTAAGTGTGAAGAATATGGTAGGGGTACCTTGTTGAATGATCATGTCAGCAAGCTCCCCTCTAGCTCTGGTCCAGAATGAACGGCTGCCGCGCAAGGATGAGCCGAAGCACATAATTTGGTCTAGGATGGTGGAAGGGGGAACTTGTTGAAGGTGGTGGCGAAGGTCAGCGATTGTTGCTGGAAGGGTGTTTGAAAGGTCCCTTTTCATGAAGACAGAGGCAGTTTCTTGGCTGCGATGGTGCATGATGAGGTTGTACAAGTAGTAGCGGAAGCGAGGATGTTGTGCAAAACGGTTTTCATGGTAGCGTATTAGATGCAAAGCATATTCTTGCATATTGAATTTTGAAATTCTTGGTTGATTAATCATTGCAGACCCGGTGGGGAAGGCCATGGAGAAGAGGCTCTCTGTGTTGTATTCATTGATTGGGGAGAGGCTAATGATGGGCCATTGAAGTGAATGGGTGGGTGAGGGATTGGAGGATTCTATGTAGGAAAGTATTTCATCTATTTCTGAATGAGAGTTTGGTAGATTTGCAACAAAGGAGGATGGGTGGAGGTCAGACGGGCATGGTTGGGGAAGTTCAGAATCACAATTTTCAAGAATGCCTTGTTGGAGTGGGATGGAAGATGTGTTGGCATGGCATAGCATGTTGGAAATGTTGGTGGGCGCAATAGGCAAAGCATTCAGGGAAATTTGGTTAATATGGACATCTTTGTAATATGGATCGTTTTGTAGTTTGAATTGCAATGCTGCATGAACACGTGATCTACTAACAAAAAAGTCATATGATTTTTTGTCATAACTAGTTTTGTTTACAACAAGGATGTCTAGTTCTGATAGCATGCGAAGAAGAGAGGTGACAATATTAGTGATATCTTGAGGAAAGCTAATAGTGTGGCCGAAATATTTTAGTTGGCCACCACGTGCATGGGTGACTTGAATAATGGGGTTGACACGAGCAATCAACATCTCTTCAACTTGAGTTAGGCAGGAGAGCACATGCGGTTGGATACCTGGGTCCATGTTGTTTGCGAAGGAGAAACGGTGGGTTGTTCGTTCGCCAACACAACGGGTACAAGAAATTTTTCCGTTATTTGTTTTTGTTTTCATGGATGGGTAAGCTTCATAACAAATTGAGCAAACTTGGATGGGGCAAAGTGCATCAATTTTTTTCATGAAAGCGAAGATGTGCATGTTGGAGTTGGATGGGGAGGAATTGCTGGGAAGGTGGAGAAGGAGGAAGATGGTGTGGGACATGGAAAGGGTAGGCGAGAGGCGAAGGAATTGTAGGGTATGGAAAGGGCTGGTTGGGGAGGGGAGATGGAAGGGAAAATGGGAAATTTTGGGTGGAATGTAGTGGAAGGAGGCTACTTTGTGAAGGAATGGGAGTTTGGCGTGTGGTGGATTGAGAGAGAAGGTTGGCCTAGCGAGTCGCAAAGAGGAGACAACAACGTGCATTAATTCTTTCTTTGTTAAGTGTGTAGTGGCGGCGTCGTTGTTCCCTTTGCAGACTGTTCTCTGGTGTGGTTGGAATAGCTGTTGAAAACAAGGAAAGGTATGTCAAATGCATGAAGTATAATGAAAGAAGAGAGAAGCATGAAGATGTAGCACTCTATTTCATATTCTTTGTTTTGTTATTTATTATTTTTGGTGAGATTTTTTGTTGTGTTATGTATTTCATCATAGAATTAGTAGTATGGAAATGGTGTGAGTGAATTTTGAAGTGGAAATGTATTGAATATGGTTTGCATAAAAATGAGTGTTGGATATTTGAAATGGGAGAATATGTGTTTTGAAAGCAAGAACATGTTGCATCTATTGGCTAGAGAAAATCAAAGGCATATATTGTATTTTTGCAAAGAAGAAGAAGCAATTTTTGTATTATATTCCATACTAAGCATAGCATATTGACATTTGCATTTACAAAATGTGTGTGTTGCAAACAAGATGAAGGCATGAAGGAGGAAAGGGAAAACCACGTGTGTAAATGTTCATATATTAAGAAGACCCATTACAACATAGTGGAATGACATATAAACAAAATTCAATGAAGAAACGAGTCGATGCCCATACATTTAGGAGGACTATTAGAAAGGGAAAGGGGCTGTAAAGATATAGTAACGATTACAAAAGATACATGAAAAATCAACGATGCATGGCAAGTGAGGCAAAAATGGGTTGAAAGTTGAACGATGGGAAGCAATGGAGGATGTGTGGGGCAGGGTCGGCATTTAAGTAGGAAGGTGGTAGGGGGAAATGATGTATGGAACAAGAGGAGGGGGAGAAATGAGGAAGAGGCAGGAAATGTATGGCTAAAGGCAGCGGTAGACTTTGTTCACGGGGGAAGTGGAAGGTTGCAAGACCTGCAGGAGGATTTTCGACGCATCAGCATAAGGGAGATCTTCTGCGTGCATAAGAGTTGGTCGCACTTGTTCGATGTTGTTGAAGGTGTCCCTCTTTAAAGATAATGTGAAGAGGAATTATCGCCCTTTGATTTTGCTATATATGTCAAGGACAACAATAGGATCTGTTGAGAGGAGGGAAAGGTCCTCTGTAGAGATGCCTAGGAGGGCATTTGCGGCCTCATCAAAAGCGACAACATTTTTGAGGTGGCCAGTGTGGTCTTGCAGCTGGAGGCAGAGAATGTAGCGGTATTTGCATTTGGTGAAGGAGCCTTCACATTTTGAGCAACGCCACATGTTATCATCTTGTCGTATAGCCTTTTTCATGCATTGCATACCATCAATGGTAAGTGGGCATGCAAGGAAGTAGAAATCATGCAAGTCGATTGAGGTAGTAGTAGCACGGAGCGACATCCATGGGACATTTTCTCCAGGCGGAATTGAGAGGATGTCATCAATTGTTTTTATATTAAGTGGCTTCCTGCTGATGCTTGAGTATTTGTGACTGAGCGAGGGTGACGAAGATTGAATGCCTTCTTTGTCGAACCATTACTTTAGTTCCATTGTTTCAACGATCTTTGGATCTATAACCAGGGAGGTGGTAGGGATTGTGCTGATAGTTTGGTTGTTGAACTTGACGATCCTTCCCCCTCTAATTGCAAGGACAGAAACTGCACGAGCCATGCGAAGTTCAGAGAGTTCCCGCCCTTCAGCATGGCAGTGTTCCCCCCACAAGGTCACATCAATGCTGTTGCCGGACATGTCGCGAAGACAAATTGTCTTTTTTGGAGTTTCAGAGCCATCGCGTTTGCGGACAATAGAGGCAGGAGAGAGTGAGCTGACAATACCTATGACATCAACGATTGAGTTAGGAGGTGAAAGTTTGAGGGAATTGATAGGCATAAAGTGGAAGGTGTGGGAAGGAATTGTAAGGTCATCAGTGAAGACTTGAGACACTGTTGATGAAGAGAAGAGGAGAATTTCAAACAGGCGTCTTAGATGGTTATAGGAAGGGTTGGGGACCTTTATGGTGCCATTTGAAGCATTGTAGATGTGGCCAACTTCAATGAGAGCATGAAGGGATTTAGCCAATTCATTGAAGGTAGAGACGCGGATTTGATCGTTTTTGTGGTCGACAAGGTCAAACCCTAGTGATTTTCCGGAGCCACGCGCATTGGTAAATTGCCGAAGGGGTGTTTTTGAAAGGACTCGGCCCTGGATGGTCCAAGTTTTTCTAGTAGGGGAGAGTGCTTTAAAAGGAAGAGTAGTTGAAGATGCTGGGGCGGGGTCTTAGGAGGACAGTGAGTGAATGTGAAGGGAGGGTGGTGATGAAAAGGGAGAGGCAGAAGAGGAGGATGATGTGGCTTGGAGCATTTGTTCAGCAGAGAGAGTAAGAGGGCATGGGTCACCAACCAATGGGGCAACGCGCTGGACTACTTCGAGCTCAAGAATAGAGAGTGACCTGCAAGAACGAGAAATGTATTAATGAAGTGGCGATGTAGAATGTTAGAAATAAGAAATGAAAAAGAGGGACATACGAGAAAATCCATTATAGGGGAGGAAGGCGGAAGGCGGTTTTCATTAAACGTACAATGTTTGATGCGAATACGTGCACGAGCTTCTCTTCAAGAGAACAATGGAGCCTACACCCAAGCCCCCGTTCTGCACTAGGGCAGTATGCGAAGAAGGGAGCAGGGCAGAATGTTTGTGAACACCATCAAAAAGTGACACGCAGTACCGAGTTGTTGAAGTCTGGGTAGAGTTGATTTGTTCAAGTTCGACGACCTGGAGGGTTGGTTGTTGGGCGGTAGCACCAGCTAGGAGAGAAGGAGGACAATTGCGAGATAATGACGTCTCCATGGCACTACGGGTGGCTTGTAAAAACAAGATGCTGCAAGCGAATAGACATATTAAGGTCAAGAAAGTGAAGAAGAAGATGTGTACATTAACGAAGGAAAAGTTATACATTGCTAATTTGTGAGAGATGAAGGGTAGAATTGCTAATTTGGATGATTTCCACTCTTCAACTGATAGTGGAAAATTTTCTCTACGCAAGACGTTACTGGAAGTTGTACAAATAATATTTTGCAAATACGTTCTTGACAATGAGCAGTTTACAGGCTTTCCTTATGGAACATATATTTTGGAATAGGGCCTGTTGAATTATTTCCATGGTAAAGAAGGCATAGCCACAAAATAGGTTAGGAGAGGATGTTGGTTTGTAGGTATAAAAGGAAAGGAAATAGTAATGTCAAATAAGCATATTTGTAAATCAGCTTTTGAAGTATGCTACTTGCAACTGTATATCTTGAATATTCCAAGTTTTTTTTTTACTTCATTGCTAATCATGTTTCACATGACACATGCACATGACAATTTGAAACGTAAGCGTATAAGAAAATGGAATACATTGATTGAAATTGTAAATGGTACTAAGTAAACACTAAATAGCAGATACTGAAGCCTGAAACAATAAATTAAAATTGCCTAAGATTAGTAAAGAGTGACTTGCAAGTGTATATCTTTAATATTCGAAGCATTGTTTTTTTTAAAATCATTGTTAATCATATTTGAAATGATATGTGCACATCACAATTTGAAACGTAAGCGTATAGAAAAATAGAATACATTGATTGAAGTTGTAAATAGTACTAAGTAAATACTAAATAGTAGAGAGAGTAAGATTGAAACGGCTAGTTAAAAAAGCAATTTATTTTATTTTAGAAAGAGTAAACCAAATGTACTAAATCTCTTTGTGAAAATCACATTAGAATAGATTAGGTTGACGCGTTTTGAACCAGCCAGTGTATGGAAAACTTCATCAAACAACCTCTTTAAATAGAAAGTATAATTCCTACTAGCCATTTGTAAAATAATGGCTAGTTTGACTCAAATAATAGAAATCATTCCATTTTATTTTAAAAAGAGTAAACCAAATGATCAAAGTTTATAAACTTAATTTTAAATGTTAATATTTATTTTAATAAAAACAATAATTATTAATTTAATATTATTAAAATGTAATTTATTTAATTTTACGTATTTATTTGTTTATTTATTTATTGATTTATTTTTATTTCTATTTATTTATGTATTGTAATTTTTTTTTTAATTAATTTTTTTTTAATCTATTATATATATATTTTTAATTCTATCTTTATTTTATTTTTATTTATTTATTTATTCATATTTTGCTTTATTCATTTAATTTTTTTTTTGTTAATTAATTAATTTATTTGTTTTTATATTTTTTCTAATATTTTTTTATGATAGCATTTAATTATTAAAAATAAAATAAGTATATAAATTCAAACTTTAAGTATTATTTAATTATTTTTGCACAGGGTATGTACCCAGAATTATATTTAACCTCGTCCAAAGTAACTCAATAGTCACAATTAGATCGAATTCAACCTGTTGAGAAAGATCTTAACACAATTATTAGTTAGTAAGTAAGCCAGGATTGGAGATCATCCACGTGTTGAAGAGAGGCATAATAATTTGAAGTAATCGGTTTGGGGTTGGTGGATGGTTAGACTGAATTAGGTGGATGAGTGACAATACACATATGCGTAATGATTTGTGGTAGATAAGAGTTAGAGGGTTTTAGCTTTAGGAGCATATGTATTCTATGGTACTAGTAGTGCATAGATGGGTTTAGTTTGAACCTTGTCAAGGAAGTTACTGGAAGCTTGCGTGCATAGGAGGCATGGCAATGCACTCATAATGACTGGAATATTAAAGTAGGGTGCATGGTCTAGGAGCTATTAGTTAAGGCTATAGATTTTGGAAGCGTATTTAGAAACTTACAGTACCCTATAGGTCTTGGTAGCCGTGGAGAAGATTTGGAAAGTATTCTCAGCAAACATGGCGCCAGGACAATCCAAAGGTTTCGGCAAGATGACAAGTTCTGTCATGGGAGGTTTTCTGTTAGCTAGGAGTGAATGGCCATATTTTGTTCATATCCACTGCTATAAGAGATGGTGATAAGCGCCCTGTTTCTTTTGAGGGCAGAATTCAATCGGTTATCAACCAAATTCGCGGAAAACCCCACCTCTATACATGAGGAAGCGAGGAGAGATGCAAATAAAATATCTGAAGAGTGTTAGAATTAAATTGATGGGTAATGAGACATATCCATAGACTAATAAAAATATTGGAATTGGAATAATGTGGTGTTTTAAATCCAAGTTATACTTTGAATTCACTAGAAGTAGGGGTAGGTGATGATAACGTGATAAAAATAACTATTTAGGAAAATTTATATCATAGAATACATAACTGTAATGAAAAGCATGTCAACAACCAAATATGCCAATCCTATAGGAATTAAAGAACCAAAAATTCCTCATCAAAGAGTTGAGAACATTACAGAGGAAAAAGGTAATGGACCCAGTCAAATTTGATTTATTACATCTAAGTTTCTAACTTAAGATGTACTTATAGCCAATGCCCTGAAGGGCTAAAAAATATCATCATCATAACAGTCCCGCATTAAGTAAAAGGAGCAATTATACACTGGGGAGGGCTCGAAGCCTCAAACCCTTGTTCAAAATAGAGAATAGTACAATACGTGCTATGGGCTACCTTTCCAACTGTAAGTTTAACATAAAATACATAATTTAACACTGTTCATATCTCCAGAGGGTACAGAGGTACACCTCCCACAGTAAGAAAAAAAAAACTAAGAGAAGTCATTAGATCACGGCATGCAGAGGAATGATTCAGCCATTCACTCACTGAAATATCATACGGTGTATTATAAAAGGCATTTAGTATCTACCTGTAGCACAGAGTGAGGACTGGTTAAATTCCAACAGAATTCGAAGCAGGGGTTAAAGAAATAGCGATAGCAACAAGAGCACCTGGGGACAGGATCAAATGAAACAACACGATTAGTAGCCGAGCGTGAAGATTAAATAAAGAAACCGTGCATTAAGGAGCCGTATGAGTGACAAAACCAGATTTACTTGGTTAGTTGGGCTATATCCCCCTCGCTGCCTAAAAATATCCAGGTATACTTATCAAAACAAAAACCCAAGTCGAAGGGAGTCGACAGTGGTCAAATGAAAAGGGGAAATGTCTAACCAAAAGGGCAATTCGACGAAATAATTATGCAACTGAACTGGAAAATAAAGGGAAACTAGAGGAAAACATTACCTTAATCCTTCACCTGGTAAACTCCTTGCGGCGAGCGAATAGTGCGAGCCTGCTCCATACTCTGTAATGCTGCAACGACATGGCTGCATTAGGTTTAGCCAGCAAAGAAATGAATCCACACAGCTCTACCCCACTCAAAAATGAAACGAATTCCCTTCCAGAGTCAAGACAAGTGCAAGGGAGGGATAAACAAATGCTCTAAGTTCATATTTCAAGCACAAAAAACACTGTAAATGCATCAACATAATATAAGTAAATGAACGAACTTGTATAAGCCCATTGGTCATAGATAAAAACTGTTACACTTCCCTTTCGGGTACATAGACAGTAGAAAAAAATACCAGATGCTCATATTAAAATAAAAGTCACAGAAAAAGAATTTAAGAGAATCTAACACTATCCGAGAACAGAATTGTTGATAACAGATTATCGGTTATTACCTAATGTTGCTTCTTGAAATTCAAACTATAAATTACAATACAGTTTTCTGATTACAATACAGCTGTGGGCGATCTATCCATGACATCTGATAACTGTTTTAAGAGAATGATGTCAAGACAAGAATGTGACAAGGAGATGAGGAAGCGTAGAAAACATCCAAAAAGGCAGTTTCAATACTTGATACTGATTGTTGACATCAATGAATAACGGATTGAATGTTCGTTAGATTTGAGAATATAAACCAAAAAGTTCAACGAAAACAGACAGAACAGAAGCTTATCAGTTATTCTGTGAAGCTGGAAGTTTGGAAGTTGCTAAGGGTGTAAGGTGGAAGCCGGGCAGTGAGATTGAATTGGCAGGCGCTGAAACAGAATGAAGGCAGGAGAGGGTGAAGATATGAAGACCGAGCTGGAGAAATGCATAAGCACCACCCTATGGCAGAGACAACAATAAGGACGAATGCATTTAACTACAGTCGTTGTTGTCAGGTTTCAGCATTAAGGAAACGTATGGCGAGCTGTAATGAGGGAGCAGTCACGACGAATGAAACGTATGGCGATATTTAACGCTGCAATAAGGGAACATTAATCGTGTAATCAACATATTACAGTCCATATCTTCCATATCTCGGAAATTTCTCGAATTTTGGAACTGTGAGCTGGTAAGAGGGTGAGAGCAGTTGCTGTGAGGTTTCACCATTAAGGAGACATATGGCAAGCTGTAATGAGAGAGCAGTCACGAGCAAGCGTCTAATCAACATATTATTCTCCATATCTTCCATATCTCAGCAATTAATTTTGAAACTGCGAGCTAGTAAGGGGGCTATCTTCCATATATGAGCGATTAATTTTGAAACTGTGAGCTGGTAAGAGGGTGAGAGATGGAAGATTTTGATTGGTTGGAGGAGGTGCCAAATGTCTGATTTTCACTGGCTGGAAGGGTGATGAGAAAGGCTTTTCATTGGCTGGAGTGAACAGTGTTTCCCAGCCAAAGCCAGAAAAGAAAACGCCTTTTGGCGTAATTATTAATTTTAAAAACATATTATCAACGTCATTGGTAGTTCTTGTAGTTTGAAATTGATTCCAATTTCTGAATATAATATGTATAGTTGGAAAGTAAACTACTAAACACTGAACGTTTATGTTTGAAAAATTAAAATAGTAAGTTATGTTTGAAAAATTAAAAATTAAAATAGTAACATTATGATAAAATTAAAAATTTAGTTCAAAACTTCAATGTTTTAACTTTTAAACTTTTATATTATTAATTTTTAAGTTATCTATGAGACAGATCTGAAATAATTATAACATATAATAAATTATAAATATTATAAACTATTAAAATGTTATTAAATATTATGTTGAAAATTTATTATTTAACAAATAAACTAATAATCTATTTATGAATAAAAATTAGTAATCAGAGTTCATGCAAATATTTCTATAATTTATGATTATCGACCACTTCTAATTTATAAAGTTATAAAAATGAATAATCACACTTAAAGCAAAAACTGAAAATTAAAAAATCAGTGAACACGGAAGAGCCAAGACATTAGAATCCGGAACTAAAAAATGATAATCATAAATCTTAAAAATTAAAACGATAAATCTTAAAAATTTAATGCAAATTTAATATCTATAGAATGCAGAACTTAAAAGTTAAAATTAAAAACTATACCTGAACGGGGAAGCCATGCAACGAAGGCAGCAATCGCATGGTGAATGCAGCAAGGCACACAAGGCACGCAGGCAACAATTGCAGCAAGGCACCTCCGCGTCTGCATCAAGGCAACAAGACACGCAGCAATGTAGTAAGGCACCTTTGCGTCTGTGTCAAGCGTGAAGGCAGCAAGGCATGCAACAAGGCACCTATGCATCTGCGTCTGGATGGTGATTCATGAATGACTGCGTCTACCTTTGCGTTTGAGAATGCAGCAAGGCAACAATTACAACGAATGACTGAATGTGTGCGTCTGAGGCAGCAAGGCACCTCTCACTCTCACTGCACGCAGCTGCCAGCAACACAAGTTACACAACACAGTCCAACACTCACTGCTCACTGCGGAAGGGATGAATTGAGCGTTGAGGAGGCAGAGATTTATAGAAATTCAGCCAGATGAATGATGGGTTTGCCGCCAAATCTGAGTTATGTTTTCCGCCAAATCTGAGTTATGTTTGTTGCCAATCCAAGTTAATGTTTTCCCGCCAAAATTTTCCCAAGCTTTTCGGGTACATGTGGATCAGGAGCCTCTGGGAGCTTCGATCCATCAAGGAGCATCTATACACTCCTCGATGGATCGGAGCTCCCATAGGCTCCCGATCCAGGCTCCCACCTAAAACGTGTTCTGGAAACAGCGAAATTTAATGAAAGAAGCTCTCGGAAAGCTCCACTGTTCCTGACAAAGTTTCCGCCCAATTTGGAGTGTTTCGTACCAGCTCCAAAGCTCCCAAGAGCAGCGGAGCTTGGGGTACTTGCCCTCCAACGACCGGGAGTGGTACCTGTGCAACGTAGGTTTTTTGTGAAGATATTTTTAATTATTTTTCAAAGAAAAAATCGAAATTTTTTATTATATGTAATAAATTTTGTATAGAGTACGTGCTATAAGTATTCTATTTGATAGTGTGTTAGGAAGAACACAAAAAACCAGATCTATACAACCTTTTTGCATATAGCCAAAAAACCACAAAAACCGTAGAAGTAAGGAACCTCTGCCTAAGCATTGCTCGAAAGAGCAATCTGTCTTCCTTTTCCACACCAACCCACCAATTCCAGGGCTCTTCATATGAGGAAAACACCCCGAAATGTAACACTAGCCAAAAATAAGGAAAAAACCAAAATAAACTAGATACCCAGGCCCTCATAATTCCACAAGGGATATCACAATAAAACCTACAAGAGGCACAAACATCCCAAAAAGCAGGGGATAAACCTAGAATGGGTAGCAAGAAATCATAAGCAGAATGGTCCAGAGACCATGAGCACGACAACTAAGGCTCTGAACTAAAGAATCTAAGAAGAACTACACCCACAAGTAGCAGCAGGGAACAAAGAGCTCCAACCCACCAACCACATCTGTAAGAAAATGACCCTAGTGCCATCAAATCAGAGATGGGCGATGGACTCTGAACCAACAACAAACATTGTTGTTGAGCTTGGAGAGATTTGGAAACTTCTCTTTGAAAAAGGGCAGAGATAGCTTCCTCTCTAGAAATATCATTGGCTTGCTTTGCAATTTCTTCTCGAGCGACATTCCGAGCATTCTGAGCAGCAAAGCGAGTGACACGTCATTCAACTAGTTATGTTTGGAACTGGTAGACTTGACGATTATAAGAAGCTATAGCAAGAGCAACCCATTTTTCTGCAACAATTCTGCTAGAAATGGGGCCTGGGGAGCTGGAATATTCAATGATGGCAAAAGGAGTAGCTAACTCACAAAGATTATCGTGGAAAGTTGTAGAAAGTCTATGAAGCTTACAAATGTTTACAATCTTTCTTACATTACATCTACACATGTGCCTTGCACCTCTAAAAAATGGTAATCTATACTTGGTATGTTTCACTGCTCTCTTTTCAAATTCTATATGGAAAGATCCAATTTTCCAAAGATAGTAGATTGAAAAAAAAGGTAGATTTAATGAAAGTAAAAGAATGACATTTTGATTAATTTTGAGTTGTTTTTTTATTCTCTTAACTCCTTTATAATCTTTTATAAGTTTATAATATTTCTTTTTTAAAATTTGAGAATATAATATTATTAAATATATTGTGATTACTACATAAACACCCAAAAAAAACAATTAATCAATAATATTAAAATTATTGATTTACTAAAAGCCATTTAAAACATTATAAAAAAGATATAAAATATATATCATATGAACAAAACGAAATGCAATTATTATAAAGAATAACAATGTGATATTTTAACAAAATAATAAAGATATCAACTAACATTGAATAATAAAATATATATTTATACTACTATATTCAAAACATAAAGTAATGATATTTTGTAGATAATAATATAATATAAAAGAGAATTATAAATCTCCTCCAAATGAAGGAATAAAAAAATAAAATGTTAAACCAAATAAATGTGAAGGGAAATTAAGTGAAATAATGTTGTCTCATACATGAATGAAATGTAAGAGTAAATAAATAAATAAAATTAATAGTGGTTAATAGGAAAATGAAATTGTAGTCTTACTTCTGGAAGTACAAATAAATTGAGTTGTGAAGCGTAGATATTTTACTTGTCTGCTTATACACATGGACTTACATAAATTTGGTAAGTAGTAAGCATTAGTAAGTGAAAATCATGATCACCCATAGCGAAGATAAAAGTTATCATGTGAATAAAAAAAACATTGTTAACCATGAATGAGAAGTGAAAATAAATAAGTGTTGCAAGGAGATGATTCTTATCCGAAAAATTGCATCAGAAATTATAATCTACATTGGTTTATTAATCTACTTCTAAAGGCATTAATAAATTGAGATGAAAGCGTGAATATTTTACTTGCCTGGTTAGACACATGGACTTACCAAAAACTTGGTAGGTAATAAACATTAATAAGTCTACACATTTACAATCTTACTCCTAAATAAGTGCTGAGAAAAACCAATAATAGTGATTAACAAAACCAGTCAATTATAAAATAGAATTAAAATATTCAAAATAAAAATAATAATCAAACTAATACACAACGAGAACAATAACAATATGGTAATTGCAAAAAACAAATTAAAAAATTTAACTCTTTCAAAAGAAAAAGTAACCTACCATAAAAATGGATATCTTTTTCGCCATTAGTGGTGATATCTTCGAGCAAAGCCCTGCCAGCTAACCCCTGTTTGACTACGGAAAGGAGGAAGCGGAGCCATGACGAATGACATTTCGATCGGAAGGGAAGAGAGGAAGGTGGGTATTAATTTTATAGAGGTTGAGGAATTGTTTGGACTACTAAAAAGTGGTTGGAAATTTTGAAATTGGTTAGAGGACCAAAAATAGTTGAAATTAGGATGATTTTTTTTTTCTTTCTAAATTTTATGGTACAAGTGCTTGAATCATGTTTTTTATTGTAGAAATAAATTCAACATCATCAAAAATTTTGTAAGTAGTCAAAATATTGAAATTTGATAATTATAACTTAGATTTACAAAATTCCCTATAATTTTATTAAAATATTACCAAAAATTCCAGAATTTTCTAGAAAAAACAAGAATACAACATATCATATCTCTCATTCATTTTCCATGAGTCGTTCTGAATATTTACTAAACTTCATCGTATCTCATTTTCCAGAGGATTTTCGTAAACAGAATCGTAGCATGAATTCTAGATATCTGTGTCGGTGATTTTCGGTAATGAGAATCATACATATCTCTATTGGGCTTTTCAGTAAATGAATGTATACCTATTTTTTCGTCGTTATGAGTGGCTTCGGGTAAATGGAATTGATACCCAGTGAAATCCAACACAAACCGAGATTGACTATAATCCAGCACAAGCACAACCAGGGATTGACTATATAAACCAGAAGCTGAAGGAAGCCCTAAGACAAACCAAAACAACTAGCTTGAGGGAGAGTAGTACCTGTATTTAGCTTTTAATTCAATTATTACAAATTCATTTTCCTTGAAATATTAAATTATTTTCTTTGATATATAAATTTAATATTACAAATATTTTATTATGTTTATTTAAGATAATTGTAAAATTGGTTAGTGATGAAGAAAACCGGACGCATAGATATTGGAATTTAATTGTTATATATATTAATTTTAGCTAAATATATTTATCTACATCTTATTCATATTCATAAATATTATGGTGAGAAGTAACTCATAGTAAATATGTCATTTATTTTTTTCAAAACTTAAGAATAAAAAATTATTAATCATATGTATAAATAATAGCATAAAATTATGTGAAACAATTATCCGCATGAGATTAATTTGAGAAAAACTACAATAAAACCTTTATATTATAATGAAGTCAGATATTTAGTCAATCTTAAACTCATAGTAATGAACCAACCAATTCTTTATAGAGTAAAAAAAATATTCCAAAACAAAAATTGGTGACAAATTATTAATATGCCAATGTGAAAAGCATAGCTAACCACTAAAACCAATTAAAAAAAATGTAGTTAAGTTGTTTTTTTTGAAAAAAAAATTGTTTACATTAGTTTCAGTTACATAGAATTCATACCCATTAAAGTCTGGCAAACCCCTCCTTTCCAGAACAACAATGGAGAATAAAACTCCCCTCTTCAACACATAGAAAATATTAAAAATTTCTTCACTAGAGACAGAGTTTTCACTCTAAAAACTATTTCATTAAACTTCAAAACTTGGTTACAAAATCTCCTATGACTAAAGCGAATTCACAGAAACTTTGACTGCTTCAAAATACATACAGTTCAACACTAAACTCACACACTCTAAAATTTTCACTCTATCTGTGCATTTACAACTCACAGCTGTGTGTTGGAAAAATACTCTGTCTCTCCAAAAAATGAACGCACTGCTGTGCAATTCAAGTTTTTTTACACTTTTCTGTGCGTAAAAAAAAACTTACAATAAAAAATGCACATAGGCCTTTTCATTTAACTTCTTTTTATATGCCACAACATATAAAAATAAATTTAACTTCTTTTTATATGCCACAACATATAAAAATAAAAACAATTTTTTAAAAGAAATAAAATTAAAAACTAAAATAAAAAAACGATTTGACTATGGCCCACGGCCTCCCTTTTTTGAAAGGTGCATATGAAATATATGTAAAACATATATATATACGTGGACTGTACGCACGATTTTTTAAAACAAATATTAAAAGAATTTTGACCACGTATTGAACCCGGACGTCAAACAAGAAATTGAACCATTTTTCAATCGATTTCGGATCACAAAATATTTACATCACCAAAATTGTGACGCGAAATAACTATTAAATCCACCTTATGAGTTTTCCCGGGTCCAATTTTGGGCAGTAGTACGGAAGAAAATTGTGATGCGAAATTTCTCACAAATCCAGCGTAAACTTTTCCGATCCGAGTTTGCTGTTAAATTTTCTTTGTTTCAAAAAAAACAAACAATACAGCAATGAAGTTGACTGCTGACTGTTTTTAGCAAGCGGCTATTGTAACCACCATTTTGTTTAGTGAAAACAAATATTTAATTGTTGTTATTATTAACAAAAGATTAGTTGGGATTGCTGAGTCATTTTGATGAGAATATGTGAACAAAAATCAAATGTTTATTTTTAATAAAGATTTACTGTGAAATTGGTTTCATAAGTAAATGATGGTTAAAAGTAAAATCAAGATCTGGTGATTAGTTAGAAGAAACAGTTTCACAGTTATTCAAAACTCTGGGATAAATAAAACATTCCAAGGGAAGTTTTGGGTGGATCTGTGAAGAAAGAAACTCTGTAGGCTGGAATAAAAAACGAATTGTTTTCCAGTACAGATGATACCCTGGGTTGGAGTTCTGGACCGGATTGTCCCGTGAGCTCCCCAGGACTGATGTTTCACTGGATTCGGAGAGTTTGGACCGGACTGTCCCGAGAACCTCCTCCAGAAATTATTAACTGACAGTGACTCAGATTTGAGCAAGGGGGAGAGCTGCAGGACGTAATCGCCCAGCTCGAGGAAGGGAGGCAATAAACTACTCAGCTCTGGAATTTCGGGTCAGATGAGTAGAATTCTTTTCATATATGCTGTGAACTGGAAAAGATAATTACTAGTTTCTATGGTGTTAGACTAGGGGTTAGATTCTATTTTGTATTGAATAGAAGGAAGTACACACTACTGTAGGTTGGCTAGTATTGTCTTTTAATTACAGTAATTAGACCAATACACTTATAGAAGTAACTTGGCAGGAACGTAGTTATAAGTTAAAACAGTGAACAGAACATTAGACGGTGAATGCTCTGCATTAAACTATAAACAAAACAGTAGGAAGAACCTTTCCAGTTTAAAGAAAAACAGTTAAATACGGTGGAAATTGCTTTATTTTTATTTAAAAGGAAACCTATAGAACGAGGGAGACCGTTAACCCATAGTGCCTGCAGAACAGGCTTCTGGGTTGATCGTCTCATCCTCTGCTACAACTCGGACTAAAGGTGGTCCGGCCACTACCAGAGACGAAAGTGTTGGAATCATAAATCAAGAACCGAACTGTAACATCCAAGAATTATTATTCTATTTATTTTCCAGTTCAGAATACTATATAAGAGTTACTGTGCGGAAAAATCTGAAAGCTAACTTTAGACAGAACAAACATATATTATATTATATATATTCAACCATCATCGATTTAAATCTGCTTAGATTCACAGAACGCATAGATAGAGTGAAATAGTAAAAAGACGCAGATATCACCATGAAATAGACATAAACAATCAACTCATGTAGTTCTTAGCCATAATCGGTAACTGTACAATAAATAGCGGAACACACGTTTCACCCAGAAAACTTATGGTAACTCTACAGGTAAACCGAACATGCACAGAATGGAGTAAAAGCAGACATTGAGAATTATATAGATTTTTCTGTCAAACAATTTCTATAAAACTGTGACTTCCAACACAGAATCTGAAACGAAATAGTATATCCCAGTGAAACTGACTCGAGAGTTGCAATTAACCGGAATACAACCCGAGTGTATAAATTTAACAGTCGCAAGGAGCGCAAAAGTCTCCGGGAAACCCTTCCCTTCTAAGTATCTGAACCATAGAGAAACAACCTCTGGCGGAGTTAGCCATTACTACATAACTCGTCACATTAACCAGTCTTAGTTTTATAAATTTGGACAGTTCAGAAACTCTAAAGAAATACTCTCAACATTGTCAACCAAGAACCCTGGAAGGGCAACCAGGCGCAAACTCCGACAGCAGGGTTAAATACCTGTGACAGCGAAGAGTTAGCTTCGATGAGCAGAGGCCGGAATCGACATGGCTGCATTTACCAAATGGGGAAGGAAATATATACCTGGCAGACAACAAAAATGAGATTAACAATTAGTAAAGAGAAAACCCTAAACCACAACACAATACCGAGCCCAGAAACAGAGTAATGCTTGAAACTGTTCATCTCGGAAAGCCGAGAGTTTTCTTACCTTCACCTAGTGCCGGATAGATGACTGGGCGGAAGAGGAGGCAGAGCTCTGGTCGGCCGCGCCGGAGTATATAAAGAGATATCAAACAAACAAACCTGTTAGTTATATTCCTCTGAACCATAATCCAAGAACCGAAGTCTGAGCATACAATAAACGTTCACAGAATCGTGGCGAAGGGAAAAAGGCAAGATTTACAAGAACTGCATTGTGGAAACCAACTTACCTGAGAACCATGGTGTCTAAATCGCACAAGTACGCCAAGGATGGACGGAGTGGAGCTGTAACCGAGCGGAATACCCTAGGGCGACCGCCGAGTTCTCCAGACGCTCAGACGCTACGAGACGGAGTAACAATGACGAGGGAGACGGTTACGGTTGGATAGACATTATCCAACCCTAATCGATTTCCGCCGTTGGATCTAAATGGCAACGGAGGGCCAGATCTCGTCGATGAGCGATGACAGGACGGTGTGGATAAACCCGAGGCGATTATCATTTAATAGCTCAAAGTCCTAGATTGTAAATAATTACAAACATTCGCATATGTTGTGACCTTCACCATATAACCTTAGTTGAAACCTTGAAACACATATAACCAAGGTGCGGAATAAATGTATACATATAACCAAGGTGCATGAATATATTTACACACAATCGAAGCCTCCAGATTTGAAATAACTCCTGTACTGTGTATTTAATATATATATGCGCAGTTGTATTAAATATATATATGTATGCAGTCGTATTAAATATATATGTGCAGTTGGATTAAGTTAAATATATATGTGCAGTCGGATTAAAGTTTTAAACAAGTCTAATATCATTCGAACCAAAGGAGGTAGTACCACATCATAAAAGTAACCATAGCATACGTTGCCGCAGTAAATGTCAAACGCACCAAAATTATGATGATATTACTCAGTGGATAGATGCGCTAAAGTTTTTTTTTTACTGCAGGATTTGTTTTAACTTGATGGGTGTGACAGCTATCTACAAAGTTTTTTTCATACTGCGATCTTGACTGATCACTGGAAATAATTTATACCTATTTGCCGCTATCGCTATTAGTCTTTTAGGGTAAATGGAATTCATACATATTGCACAACAAGATTAGCCAGCCCATTGCTTAGCGAGCCCATTGCTTGACCTGCAAATTTAATACTTCAAATATTTCACTATATCTATTTAGGATAACTGTAAGAATGACCGAGTGATGGGCAAACAGGGATGGATAGTCTGGAGAGCTTCGGTTTACAGGTAATGAGCAGCCATCGGCATAAGCGAAAACATTGACCGCAGAGGAACCAATGGAGAAAGTAGCAGAATGCAATAGAAACGGTTCCTGGAATTGAAATTGAATGGTTGCACATCAATATATTACAAAGAGCCGCCAAGAAAAATAAATGAGTATCATGTCCCCCATTTTCACAAATAACCCAAACCAATAGTTACTATAAAATATATCAGAATTTAAAATATATAATCAAAATTCACATTAAAATAAGTACAGTTAAATGATTTCATGAGAGATATAAATTTCAAATTATTTTAATTTATTATTATTAAAAAAAAAACTCAAATACAAATTTATATCATAAATTTAATTAACTTTATCATAAATTTAATTAACTTTATTTTCAAAATAAAGTTTTCATCAAATATATCAACAAAAACTTTATTATCTTAGATCATGTTTTCATCAAATATATCAGCAAAAAGTTTTTGTTTAATTTTTTAATAAAAAGAGCCATGAATAATAAATGAATACCATTATAATTTTTTATCAAATATATCAAAATTTAAAATAATTTAAAATTATCTTCGCAAAAACTAATTTAAAAATATCTTCAGAGAGAACCCTTTAAGATAATTTAAAAATATCTTCACAAAAAAACCCTGCCAAAGAAATTCACAAGTATACCAAAATTTAAACGAATTTAACCGACTATTGAGAAAAACCCTGAAAAGTTAGAAAGCAATGGACAACCCTGAAAAAGTCAGAAAACAATGGATTATGAAATCTAAAGAACATCTTATACATGAATTCATCACAACCGAAAAATACACCCAATACTATCAGAAACCAGGGCTGTAATTATTATGATTTTCCCCAAATGAAAAGTACCTGAAATTCCCCAGCCGAACCTTCTTCAGTCAATCGTAAGTGCAGGGCAAAAACATTGTGATCCATTGGCAAACCGTTTTGTGGAGAAGAGTGAGCCCAAAATAGAATGAAACCTTCAAAGAAAAATGCGAAGAAGATTACAAAGAAAGAAGATACACTGCATGACAAATTCGGTACACCATAAATCTTGAAAAAACATAACCTGAGACCATAACATACGCTGCTCCGTCCCAAACAAAAATGCTAAACGCGGGTGTTCTGTTCACATTTATAAGGCTAAACATGTCATTCCAAACGGTAATACAGCTTTTTTTTAAACTGTAATACAGCTTTTTTTTAAACTGTAAAAAAACATTTTCTCTCTTTTTGAACCCGACATAGCCTTTTTGAAACGGTAAAAAAGTTCTTTTCTTCTCTTTTTGAATCCTACATATTTTCTTCTATTTTTGACACCGACATAGGGCTTTTTTGAAACGGTAACAGATGTTTCTGTGAGAGCTTTTTCTGACATAGGGCTTTTTTGTAACGGTAATACATCTTTCTGTGAGAGCTTTTTCTGACTGGGACAGGACTATGTTAGAAACGGTAATAACTCTTTCTGTAAGAACCTTTTATTTGAACGGTCGGAGAGATATCAAATTTTTTGAACGGTGAGATTTAACGTTAGTAGTAGTAGTTGTTGTCGTCGTCGTCGTCTTCTTCTTTTAATATAATAATTTCACGGAAAGTCTTTCTTTTGGAAACTGGTCAGGCTAGAGATTTGTCTACTCTTTTGCTCTCAGTTTCACATCTGTCCATCTTTTTGTTTGGTAAGTGACATCTGTTAAAAATCTTTGATTGGTTCACAATGATTTCAACTGTCCATCTTTTGTTTGGTAAGTGATATCTGTTAAGTCTCTGATTGGTTCACGGTGATTTCAACGGAAATAATGCAATTCACCATTCGACGGCGATGGCCATCGGCAGAAAATCCATTGGTATCATCGTAGTTCTTTGCGCAGAAAATATATTTCTAATATTAACCCTAAAAATATTTATATAGATATATGTTATTATATGCTTGTTAAGTCTATCTTTTTTAACCAAAAAAAAGTCTAGATAAAAATTATATTTGCAATGAGTACTTAGAATATGATATATACAATATGAGAAATTAGACAATATCTTTTTACTATGAGAATTTTTTTCTAGAAAAACTAATCAAGCTATTGTTTTAAGCAAATGATTCCAACTCTAATCTTTTATGGCTAGATGCTGACCTTGTTTTAGCTAGAAAATACAAAAAAAAACTGAAGACTTAATTGAGAATTTGTTTGGTTCTAAGGTGATCAATCTCTATAGTTCTCAAGATCTACCCATTTACAATGATTTATTGAAGTGGCCAAAATTCAATAGACTGAGTTGGAGTCATGGGCTCAATGGCATCAATGTCATAAATTATATGATATCTAAGAAACTGGATATAATCAAATAGTAAATTTTCACATCTTAAATGATCATGAACCTGTCTCTAACCATAGATTATTAACTTTAATTCTAAACATTTTCATGCAAAAAAATCCCAATTGAAGAGAATTTCGAGAATAAAAAGAACTTGATGTTTGAAAGGATAAAGATTATTTTTAAAGGATTTAAATGATGAAATAAATATCCTATCAAAGATGAACAATATGAAATGAATTTATCATAATTTGATGATAATACTAGTAATTTTATGCCCAGCCACCATGATTCGTACCTATGAAACTCAACAATGTTTGCATAATGAGTAGACTCGTTGCCAAGAAGGGAATTATGACCCATGCAAAGCAATTGTTGATCTTGAAATACTTGTCTGAGAAGTGTGGGAGTAGCCATTGATGAAACTCACAGGTACATTAATAAATCTACCAAAGAATGCGAAAAACACCACAATCACCAACTATTTTTAATGGACCAATGCTACATCGAACACCAATATAATTTTGATCACACCCCCTTGCCTCAGGAGGCTGTTGGCATTGTTGGAATGAGCTTGTCCACGTTGGCATTAACAACTCAGTTGTTTGTTGCGGGAGGTTTAGTCATAAGTTTTCCATCTGTGTGCCACGGGAAAATTCAAAGAAGTACCTCTTCTTTGGTAACGGTATGCTCGTCTTCTCTCATCTAAAAGTCGGCACTACAACATAAAGTGGGGTTTTAAGACAATTTTTAAGACAATTTTTGGGTAAATTGTCTTTACTTGAGACAAAAGAAAACTTGTGTATTGTCTTAAATATTGTCTTTAAGCGGGTGTCTCAAATTAAATTGTCTTAAAATATTGTCTCTATAAAGACAATATATAACACAAGCATTTTTGTCTCTCCAGAGACAATTTCATTTTTGTCTCTCCAAAGGCAATTTCGTTTTTGTCTCTTATGAGACAATTTCATTTGTCTCTCCAAAGACAATAGTTGGAATTAAAATAAATCAATATAAAAATATTTAATTAAAAAAATCTACAATATCATTGTATAATTCATGTTAGGGTACAGTGGAATCGAACCACCAACCTCCTGCATAGCAGGCGCTCTTCCATTGAGCTAGCACCCTTTAAAGAATTATGTGAAGAGTTATGGCAGTCCATTTGTCCCTTTAAAACCAAGAACTCTAAAAGCTTTAGGAAGTCCATATGAACAGGAATAATGGAATGGTTATTCAAAGATCTCTTTAAAAAAATTAAAAAAGAAAAGAGAATGAATGATAGAAAGAACCATATATCTTATATCATGATTCCCTTCATGGCCTGCCAAATTCTTACATTCCTCCACTTCATTTCCCTGCTCTTGGTGTAATTCGAGAGAACAATATGTTCACTTCTCAGCGCAAACATGGTTACCCATACCAGAGTGATCAAAGGAATGGCCTTTCTCTAAAACACATCGCCAAAAGCAATCGGAACATTTGCAACCACATACAGAGTCCCTGTTTCAGTTCTGCAAGAGCCAAAACTGCCTCCAGTTGTAACGTTTGCACATCATCATTTCCAGAAAATTCCGTGGTGTTGCAGCAAAGCCACCTTTGAACTCGATCACACCGTCTATCATCCAATGCCTCTATGAAGTCCTGAAATTTAGAGTGCTATAAGTCACCACTTTTGCCTCTTCTATCCAAGACGTTTTCTAGTACTGATCTGAGATGACTTAAAATCTGATAATTTGATGTAGATTCGTCTAGAGGCGCAAGCTCCAGGCCAGTATCGTGCAAATCAATGAAGAGGTCCCCAAGTACTATTGGCGCATCACTTACCTCTTCCTGAGAGTCAAAATTCATAAGCACCTTTTTGTCTCCTGCCATAGAAATGCACCCTGCCTTAACTGCAGAAACCAAGTTCCCACGAAGGATATCCACCTTCATAGCAACACGTTTCAAATCTACAGAGGTCCAATCCTTCACTGCTGTCTGGGAAATAACAAGCTTCAAATCTCTCAAGAAGGCACGGGCACTCTCATAACTATGTCTCAACTCTGCTATAGTCAAAGCAATATCAGATAGGCATCGCTGATGATATTCTCTTCAAGTAAAAGGAACCATTGCAGTAAGTACAACCACTCCTCCATACATCTTGGTAAGGAAGTTTTCACGAGATATTTGATAATGCCCTGAACCTGTACATGTCCCCAAAGCTAGGACCATTACTACGTGGGAGCAATCCTATTCGCACATTTAAACAAGGTTTTCATTTGGTAGCTTTTGAAGAATGTACACGATTCCTAGCTTTATATGATGCTCAAGTATCCAAGGTTTTAATATACAGGTTTGATGAATCATTCCAGAATATAGAATGGACAGGTGTTGAAATTATGTTGGAATTTTTTTCTGGGAGTACAAATATAATATGGATGCAGTGTATTCCTGGGAAAGTAGAATTGCTTCTAGTTGATGACATGAACAGGGTTAGGGTCGTAGAACTTCATCATCAGCCTTTGAGGAAACCCAAGTACATTACTCTCTCTTCATATTTTTTAAACGCATGCATTTCAGGGGATGGTTCTTTTCTCTTTGTTTTTCAGACGTCTACAATGTGTTCAGACCACAAAGAGGACTTTATCTCATCTTCTTCTCAAGAAACTGTTCAAGAAAATTCTCAAGCTGTAAGCAAGGCTTCATCAGAATTTGAGCTCAAAGTTTACATGCTAGGTGATGCCATGTCCTTTTTGAAAAACATTTCCTTGGATAAAATTGCTGAAGACGTTGCTGATTTCCAAGTGAAGCTTGTATACCATGGGTGTCAGATTCACCTTGTATATTGCAATTTTGTTGCTATCTTTCTTTCTTCTAATATATTTAATCTAGTTTCAGCTACTGAAGTTTTGGATTTTCAAGAATTAGCTAAACACAAGTCAAATCCGGAAAGAGATTGCAAAGTTTCCATGGACCAGGACTCTCATAAGACTTGTGCTACATTAGACTACATCTATCACATTTTTGATGAGTATGTTGTTAGTTCTGCACTCAGTAGAGGAAGTGTCAGGGATCTTACCATCCATGTTTTGTTGAAGTCAAGAAATACGCTTGGAGCAGATAATGGGAAAAGAGTACTTGCAACTCCTGATTGAGCAATTAGAGAAAGAAAAAGGAAAATATTTTTCAAATCTCAGGATTTAGTTTCAAGTTATCATGTCTGAAAGCTGGGACTCAAATGGTGTAGGTGTCTTGTTCCCTTATTATAAAAAGAGGCTGCTGGGAAAATGGATCTGTCAACTTATTTGTCTTGTACCCATCCAAATAGCTTGGGCTGAAAACAAGGGACTACAACCCTTGCTTGATGGACTTCAGATACCTCCACATCACACTTTTGTAGATAGCATATCTCTAGCAAACTTGCTCCGCTTTGGCTTATATGACGTTGTCTTGAGTCAGTGGGATGGTAAAATCATGGTGATCTCATCAATGGGAAAGCAAAGTAGCGGCAAGTCTTACTTATTAAACCATCTGTCTGGCTCCCTTATTGATGTAGCAGGGGGCAGATGCACTGATGGAGTTTGGATGACAGTGCAGATGGATTCAAATTGCCTCTATGTACTGATGGACTTTGATAGATTGGGGAGTTTTAAGAGAACAGAGCAAGAAGATATGCTACTCTCAGTCCTAAATGCTGCCTTGAGTAATTTAAAAATATTCAACAAGAAGGTTTGTTTTGCAAATGGTCATATTTGTCATGGTATTTCTGGTTGATTTTCTCATATTTTAGTGGCCTCACCTCTTTCCTTTAAATTTCATAGCTACTTAAAAATTAATTTCCATTTGTGATTTTTTTTTAGTAATCAGGATTTTCATTTTGACAAGGAGACAGAAGCCATCTTCCAGCGTTTCCAAAGTGGGGTGAACTTGGTGAAGAATGATGAAAAGTTATTCAAGGGACTATTTCACTTCGCTATCAAGGATGTAGATGTCTCTGATGTAGAGGAATTAAAATATGAATTCTGTGTAAAACTTCTACAAATTTGTGAAGTATCTCATGAAAACTTCTCGACAAAGATGTACAGAGGAATGGTTGAACTTTCTGCATTGCCTCCTTTTACTCGACGAGAATATCATCAAGAAAGCCTATATGATATAGCTTTGACAGTAGAGGAAGAGCTCGAACATAGTTATGACAGTGGCCGTGCCTTCTTGAGGGATTTGAAACTTGTTATTGCCCAGATAGCGGTGAAGGATTGGACCCCTGTAGATTTTAAGCGTGTTGCTATGAAGGTTGATATCCTTCGCAGGAATTTGGTTTCTGCTGTCAAGGCAGGATGCCTTTCTGTGCCAGGTAAGAACAAGGTGCTTATGAATTTTGACACTTGGGGATGCTCCAATAGAACTTGGGGATCTCTGCATTGATTTGCAGGACATAGGTCTTGAGCTTGCAGCTCTAGATGAATCTACATCGAATGATAAAATATTGTGTCGTCTCAGATCAAGACTAGAATATTTCTTGGAAAGAAGAGGAAAAAATGGTGATCTATGGCACTCTAAATTTCAGGACTTCTTAGGGGCATTGATTGAGAGACGGCATGATCATGTTCAGAAGTGGCTTTGCAGCAACACTGCAAAATTTTCTGGCAACAATGATATACAAAAGTTGCAACTGGAGGCAATTTTAGCCCTCGCAGAATTGAAGCAGGGGCTCTCTGTATGTGGTTGTAAATGTTCTGAATGTTTTTGGCGATGTGTTCTAGAGAAAATACATTCCTATGATCACTCTTGTATGAGTAATCATGTTTGTGTTGACAAGTACAAATATTGTTCTCTCGAATTATTAGATCGAGGAAATGAAGTGGAAGAATGCTAGAATTTTGCAGGTCATGATGGGAATCATGATTGAAAAAAGAAAAATCATACGTGTATGAAGATCTATTCCTTATTTGACAAATCATCCAATTGCAACAAATCTTGTTGTTTGAAGGTTGGACATGAAGGCACTCATAAATGCAGTTCATCACAACATTTGTGTAATAAAAAGTGTTCCCTTCCAAGCTACAAAAACCTTTGTGTTATACAGATTGAACTTGGGGATCATGAAAAGCATGCTTGTCATGAAAGGTATTGTCCCAAAAGATGCATCATGGAGGGGTGTCCTAGAAGCTGCAGTTACGAAGATCATTTCCATGAAAGTTATTAACCCCAAACCAAAATAATGTCGCCATCACAAGAAGAGAGGAGAAATAAATAACATACAAGTGCTTGTGCGAAGCTTCAAGTATATTTCATCCACACGACGTCTTCTTGACCCTTTACTTTGTCTATCTTGGAGGGATGATGAAGTGCACCTGAAAAAAAAAATATTTGAAGGTCAATGGCGGTTGCACTTTTCTGTCAATGAGCAATCCCAGTGGCAAGAGCATGAAGTTTTCTACTTTACGAAAAAACATGAACTAAGAGCATATAATACAAACATTCAGTAACAAAGAATTTAAAAAAGAAAAAGTGTTTAACAAAATGTTTCAAGCAGGAAAATCCAATTATTTTGTGTTTTTTGAGGAAATAATTTGAACTGCAAATCACAATATTCTGGCACAATATCAATGTGAAGAAAGGATGGAAAAAAGAACCTACAAGAATCGAAACTGCCTTAAAACAACACCCTATATTCGAGCTGTAAAACTCAAAAATTCTCTCCATCCCATATAAATCAAGTATAAATATTAAATATATGCTTTTCAACATGATGAAAGCTGAGTTCAGTTCATTAGATGAAAGCTGACTAGTTCTTTGCATTGATCAGGTTACTAAATATTCTTCAACCTTAGCAAGTCAGTAAATCAACCATTTCTTGTTTACTATGTCTATACAAGTTCACAGCCTGGGAGTCCTAAACCTATTTATTTCATCTTCGGCATGGATCGACAGGCGAGTTTTCAAATTATTTCTTTTTATTCTCACTTAAATTGTGAAAAAGGTTGGCTGGGATCTTCTCTAACAATATAATGATTTGAATTTACTTTACTAGTTCTATCCTTAGTGCATTCAATATGGCTCTACCTAAGAGTCCCAAAGCCATTTGAAATTGTAGAGTTTTATAGTTTGAGCTACTGCTCTAAGAAGCTATAAGATAGGAACATTTTCTATTCTCACAGACACCAATCTACACAGGGCATGCAGAAAAGGAAGGAAGAGGGTTACCAACAAATAAACATAATCACCCAAAATAAATAAAGGGACTGTCTTTTAAGCAAAAAAATGAAGAGGCTGCAATGCCTTTCTGTCTTTTTTTTTGCATGGTTGGAATCTAAATCATGATTGATATATATTCAATGCATATGCATCTCATCTCTTGACCAGTTTTTATATTTGTCTTTCAGGCTATCAAGATAGAGGAGATTTCTTGCACAGTAAATATAAACCCGCAAGTTCAATCCGCCGATATAATGTCACCCCCTTTTCTAGTGTTGGGAGAAACTAATGGGACGCAAGATAGTTTTGCAGTGAACCTGCTAGATGGTTTTGGGATGATTAGACAACTTCTACAAGGAAAAAAAAAATGCAGTCTTCTCAAAAAACGTATCTCCTACTTCCATCCCTTTCCAGCACCAGATTTAGCTGATGGCGGCCCTTGCATTTAAAATAGACACTGGCGTAGAAATTCCTCATAATTAGGTATTTGACTTTCTTAAAATTCTTGATAATTAGATATTGGGCTTTCTTAAATCCTTTAGGATAAATTATTTGATATTAAAAATTTACAAATTCTGCCCGACATTACCCAAGTTGCAAACTAATTTAATGCAGACGAACAAAACCATCTAATACAATGTTATCGGACCACATTCATGCCTCTATTAATCAAGGCTTTAAATAAGCTGCATGTCTGTCTGCTTGGATTAAATCCCCTTTCAATCATTTCATCCATTATCTTCTGAGCCTCTATTGTGTTACCCACCTTGCAGAAACCATGTGCTAGAATATCGTAAGACCACTCATTCGGAACACGATCTTCCTTGGACATTCTTTTGAATAGATGAAAGCTGACTTTAGTTCATCAGATGAAATATACGACTTGCCAATATTGCTTCAAAGAATTTCAATGCATCAACCACCCTTTTATATCTCAGGTAGCCAGTTAACAAGCTAAGATGGGAAATTGAATTTGGCGCCCGCTTATTTCTAATCATCTTTTCATATACTTTTGTCGCTATTTCTGGTCGACCTGCATAGCAAAGGCCTTGGATAAAAGCATTATATAAATTGGTATCGGGGGATAGACTCATTACATGCATATCCAGCAGTGGAAGAACTTGATCCGCATGACCTGTTTCGCAAAGAACATTAATCACAGTTTTGAAAATATTGCAACTCGGAGAGTAGCCATATTTCTGTATTTCCAGCAATAACTTCGAGGTCGTCTTTCCCCTTTTTGCATGGCATAATTCATATATTAGAGTGCGGTAAACTCTTTCATCAATAGACATGTCTTTTCTTCTTATCTTACTTGGCAACAAATATGCACCTTACAGAGAGCAGAAATGAATTTTCTGCAAATTGCAACACCAGGGGCATGGTGCCTGTCAATGCTTGCATCAATCAGTTGGCACATTTTATCCAATCTTTGAGCCTTCCACAAAGCATTTTCAAGAGTGAAGTATGTTAGTTTACGGCCAGGGAAAAAACCTCTTTTTAACCCATCTTCC
Organism: Pinus albicaulis; assembly: GCA_034641835.2. Classification (NCBI taxonomy): domain Eukaryota; kingdom Viridiplantae; phylum Streptophyta; class Pinopsida; order Pinales; family Pinaceae; genus Pinus; species Pinus albicaulis. The sequence goes on along the minus strand of CM076575.1, from coordinate 1,600,738,357 downwards.
AGGACTTTGTACGCATCACCCGCTTTTTCAGCTATGAAAAGGGCATTGATAAGCTCATTGTAGGTCATATAATGCGGATAAAACCCCATTTCTAATTTCTCATTAAATAAATCGAATGCAACTTTAACCAGCCCTCCCCTGCAGAAAAAGCAAACTGTTGCATTAATGGTACTCTGGTCTGGAAAATTATGCTTCTCTCTCATCTCAATCAGCAAATCAAAGAGCTTTTCAAGTTTGTTTTTCCTCAGAAGGCCACTTGCTAATGCATTGTAGCATCGAGGTCCAGGAACATATCCTTCTGAAGTTCTATTCTGGAAGAACTCCAGGTCTTCAACCAGAGCACCGATCCATGCATCATACACTTTAGACATCGGAATCTTCCTCTCTTTCCTAAATTCCTCAATTAGTGTGTAGGCTTCTTTCATTTTATTTTTCCTTGCAAAGTGCACTGATAACTATTTCAAGTGTAGTTTCATTCATTGAACCAGAATTCCTTTTAAGTTCATTAAATAGTTGTTTGGCCTCGTCTAACTTACCCTGTTTGCAGAGATTTTTTATCATTATAACATGCACTGGTCAGGTTAAATTGCTATTCCATTAACAATTTTTTACTGTTTCAGAGAAGTTCTAACCAGAGGCATGGCTCGTTTAACCAGACCATCCCCATAGTTATAGCTACATGTTATATAACACGCACCGAAGGGTTCTTTTACTCATTTGTGATTTATTATTAATTATATTTTATTGTACTTTCCACCGCGTAATGGACCAAGGTTTTTACAATAGAGGTAGTTCGTCCCACTACACCCGAGTTGCTGTAGAACTCGCTACATGCTACACCCATTCAAGTTATTTCACTCTATTTCCTCCTAGAAATATTTTATTTACTTTAGAATTCTTGTCTTCTGGGTTTAATATGGTTTTCCGGATTATGGTTGGACTTTCAAACCTTTGTGAGACAAGTATAAACCATCTTGCAAGTGTGTTTTTGACCATTAACTCTCTATCTAGTATTTTTTTGTCTCATTTTTGAGTTTTCATAATTCTTATAATTTCCTTTGAATGTGTTAGACTCCTCAAAACCCGCCCGCAAAATTTGCTTGTAAATGTTATCAACCACATCAAAGAAATCTTCCTACACCAATCTATTCAACAACATGTTATAAGCAAACCCATCTAAATCTACTCCTTGGAATCTCATCCGTGCAAACACCTGCAGTGCCATATCAGCCTTTCCTGCATGCGCATAGCCCATTATTAAGGTATCATAAAACCGAAGATCCGATATGTTTTTTTGCTTCTGAAATGACTCAAGAGAGTCCAACAAGACTCCTGTCAATTTTGCTCGAGAGAGCATCTTGTGTAAGGTGTAATAAGAAACTTTGGTGTGTTGATAATCTATTTGTCTCTCAGCCCAGTCAAAAAAGTTCAACCCATGCAATACATCATTCTGAAGCTTGAGTACCCTCACAACACATTCTTCAATGAGATTTATATCAAGCTGTGTAAGTGCCTCATATGTTTTTACACCCTGATGGTCTTGAGACAGTACTTCACAAATCCTGTTTACATCTCTCCTCAACTGCTAATTTCTCCATGCTCGAGGTTGAAGTCTTATGTCTGGAAACCACTCTTTGAATGATGAAGCAATGTCTCTCAAACTGACATTATAAGCTTCTTCCTCGTTGCCATCGGCTGCTGCTGCCGTAGCTGTGGTCGAGCTTTGACAAACAAGATCCCACTATGGATACACTAGCCTTCCATCCACTTCCATCAAACGAATAGGGTTTCCAATGGAGATGAGCTGCAATACTCTGCAAGTTGGTAATGGAATCCTCTTGTTCTGTAGGAACTTTTGAGTGCATCTCCTCCACATCTTTCTAGCCTTTTGCTCATGATCCAACCAAGCCTCTCTGCTACAACACTGATTCTTATTTCTTTCATTTCCCCTCCCACATGGTTATTATATAAAGTAGTCTCAATGGAGAGATTGGAAGTGGAGATGCTGAAATTTGTACTATATCCATTGATGCCATAGCTCCCTCAATGGTTTCATGGATGCGAGCACCCAAGCCTCCTCATTATGCATTTGGGCATCTCAAAGGATGGACTCTGTGAAAAAATCACAAGATCGAATGCCTTCCACATGGAAAACAAAATCAGAAGATCGAAAGCCCTCTGCTTGGATGGATCGATACAATATTATTAAATGATACATATGAAATAGCTAAACATAATTAGTAAATGTACTAGAGTAAAATTTCATGGGGGATTTATAAGCAGAGTGACACCAGTTTCTTCCCCAACCAGTGTAATCAGTCAAACTCTCCTTGCGAACTAGTACCATCTGTTTCAATGGTTTCTACTTCCAAAGATTTGCAGGATTGTGAATCAACTGTTTTGACCATTGCACGACTATGGAAAGCCTATAAAGCAGGGAGAGCCAACCACTCAATCACTCCTAGTTAGACCAGCAATAATACTCTTTAATTCTGCTGATGTGCAGATACTAAAAGCAACTGTGTACATTCTTTCAGAACTTGTATCTGCAAGTGATATTGTGGCTCAAATTCTTTCCAAGGCAGACTCAGATTTTGAGTGTACTCGGATTGAGCCTTTCAATATGTAATTGGAGAAGCGCTTAAGCAAACTGACTCTCCACCAGCACACAACTAACAAGTGTAGCTAATAGCGATGATTAATTTCACAGAATCATCCATGGAAAAGTAAATTAAGAAAGTTGTGCAAAATGAAAGGAAAAAGAGACTGAATGGCATATAAATTGGGAATGTTGGTTTCACAGGATCACTTATGAACAAGTAAGATTGAGAAGTGATGCAAAGTGCAGTGTACCTTTGCTGCTTCTGGTTGTACCCCTCTCAGCACCACTTTGCAAGATCCAACAGAACCCAATAGTGCCTTCATGCATTGCAACTTCTGCCCTAACAGGATCAACAATTAAAATCTCAGCATTAATCACCACAAACATTGCAAGTGCAATGACTGCTCTCCATAACTCAATGCACACGGAACCTTTAAGATCTCCAAAATCAGCGACCTGAAAGCCGCATCTAGGGCTATATCCACCGCAACCAATATCAGAAAATTGACCCAGAGTTGTGAATCCATTGTCCCCTTTTGGTTCTATAACTTACCACAGATAAAAACCTAAGAGTCGATGCATTTCCTATCCAATCAAAGGGGCTAAACTCTGAAATGTTCTTGGCACTGCCCCCTTAGAAGCTTTCGCTCCACAATTTGTTAGACGCATTGGTAAAGTCTAGAAGCATGACTAAGACCCTAAAAACTCCGGCAAATAGAGGAAGGCTAACCCTATCAAAAGGAGGCGAGGTTGACCCTGTCACTGGAGGCGAGGTTGGCCTTGTCCCTGGATTCGAGAGGGAAAACAATGTAACAATGCTTCATCGGAAGAGTCGACCAGTCTCTCTCGCGCTCATCTCTCGACTTGCTAGGAACAATTACCTGTCTCCAACTTTCATCGTGTCTATTTTCCCTCTTCTTTTTCATCATTTTGCCACGCTTTGAACAAATTGTTTTAATTTCTAAATTACCACAATTAAAATAGTTTTATTTTTTAAACTAAAATAATTATAACTCTATATGCGCAAGTTCTTCAAATGTGGAGAAGTTTTATTGTAAATTTCTAATTTCTATAGGTTGCTCTTCTACATTCTGAATTAATTAAACTAAAATAATTATAACTCTATATATGCGCATGTTTTTAAACTAAAATAATTATAACTCTATATGCGTGTGAAGAGGAGTTTTATTGTAAATTTTTAAACTAAAATAATTATAACTCTATATATGCGCATGTTTTTAAATTAAAATAATTATAACTCTATATGTGTGTGAAGAGGAGTAATTTATTCATGTTTTGGATGCAATTGTTAATTTCTTTATTTTGATTATTATAAAATTAAAATGAATATTTTATTTTGTATATTAAATAAAATAAATTGAATTGTGATAATTTTTAGTTTAATTTTTAGTTAAAATAATAATTTAGGATTTTAAAACAAAATATTAGTCGGCCTTAAAAAAAGTTGTTTTAGAGTGATATAATTGTTATGTAGAGTAGTGATATAATTGTTATGGTTGTTTAATCATTTATTTTTTTTATAAATAGAGGATTACTTTATTCATAGGATTATGTTAAGATGTTTGTGCATAATTTAGGTGTAAGTTTAGATTAATCCAACATAGAATGTTGTTTTTGAGTGCTTTAAAGAGGATAGAGATTAAAGTACAAATTAGATTATAGAGGGATGTGATGAGTTTCTTAATTAAAATACTTGTAGGGATTGGATGGAAAAGAAGAAAAGAATATGCACCTTATATGAAAGTAAAATGTAAATAAGTGCACTTTAATGACAACACAATCCTTGTAGCATGATAACATATACGAAAGACAATCCTTAGAATCCATTTGATATGTGAATAAAGTGTTAGAAAGTAAATCATAAAGACATTGTACCATGGGCTACCCTATCAAGCTCTTAGATGCAGTAGTGGAAGTGCTCTCAAGTCTAAACTGGATGAGGGTAGGTGATGAGAAGCTCTTGACACCTTTGTAAGTAAATCCACCCTCTAGAATGAGGACTTGCACCTCTCCTTTATAGAACAGGATGAGAGGAGAGATAATGTAGTCGAGGAAAGAGAAGAGGATCAAATTGTGGGTTAAAGGCTTGTGTGCTAGATCATTTTGGATGTCACAATTCCTCTCTAGTGAATTTTCTCTCTTTCAAAACTAGGTTTTTTGAAAGTACACACTTTCTCAAAACACTTTGTAGCTAATGTTTTTCCTTTAATTGACAAATATGTTGAAATTATCTTTAGTGAGGTGCATGTCTTCTAAAATATGTGTTGTTTTAGCACATAATACTCATGATAATGCATTAAATGTATGAGCAACAATTCAACACAACATTGTGGCACTGCTTCTCCATGATATTTATTTTTTTCTTATTATGAAGTTCCAACCTACTAGAAATAGTTCAATATGGTGCCCCCTTTGTAATAACTTGTTGTTTTCATTTAGTAACCATATATATCTATTGATTTTCCTTTGTTTGGATGAAATACAAACATTTCCTAGAATTATCCTCCTTGAGCACACCCTATCCAAGACTTGAATGGTTGAAACATGAAATCTGCCAATAATAATCCCTTTTGACCACATCACCTCTCAATATTTGCCTTTCTCTTTGTAATAATTAGCATGTGTGGATGAAAGTAGATCTAATTCGAATTCATGAAGAAAAACAACCTTGCATATATGGCTAGGTTGAATTGCATCATTACCCAGTTAACCCAGTCATTATCATCCTCCTTAACCTCAGTTCTTGCATCCTCCTTGATTGCACATAAAACTCAACCCCTCTCCACTCCTTCAGCTGGGATGAAAAGGATTCGATTTCAATAGGAAGAATTGACGGGATGAAGAAGCTCGAGTAAGTCGCAATCCCTGCATCCTCCTTGACTATTCCTGTGACTCAACTCGCTCAGCTCCTCCTCATCTCCTTCAACTGGGATAAAAAGGCTTCAATTTCAATAGGAAGAACAGGCAAGATCGGGAACCTCGAGCAAGTTGTACTCCATGCATCCTCCTTGGCTTCGTCTGCAACTCAACCCCTTTAGCTCCTTCAACTTGGATTAAAAGACTTAAATAGGAAGAAATGGTGGGATCAAGAACCTCCTGCAAACTGCAACAGGAAGAAATGGACGGATCAAACTGCACCATTCAAAACAACAATATAACGATATTTCTCCCATGGGGTATAAAAAAAATGTTGAAGCATTTGTTCCATATTTGAAATTTTAATAGACGAGAAGCTCAATGATATATAGACAATTTAAATGTGCTTTGTAATAAATTAGAGGTTTGTAATGAACATTGCAAATATGACGTTTGAGCTTAAATTTATTGGAGGAGAAAAGGACATACATGTTATGCATCTACAACACAAAACCACCTACATATTGAATGGTAAGTCCTCCATACAAATAAGAGGAGACTACCACCAATTTTGCTAGGATCATAACCTAAGAGGAAATCAATTTTAAAGGAAACTGCTCAAACCTAGCAATCTCTCGGTGCATATAAAATTTTTACAATGGCTTGTATTTATTACTTCAATCAATTGTAAAGGCGGGAAATTTATTCACCGATAAAAATCGGGCCCTTGAAATCTAAACCAAAGGGGAAGGCACAATATTTTATCCTATGTACACCCAACCCTGCACTCTGTAGCAAGAGGAAACCCAAAACAAATATGGAAATGAGAAATAAATGTAAGAACAAAGGTAGACATCCAATTAATTGAAATATATAAGCCCAAAAATCACTTCCCACCATACCTCTAAGTATTTCTACCCCATGGGTGATGGTAAATGATGGTGAATGACCATGATATCGGTAGTTGTTTCCTTATATATTTGTAAGGAAAGTTCCCAACTAATGAACGAGTCTTGTGCCATTGGTATTGGGGCAAGCAAGTTATCTGCCAAATATATTATAGAGGTGTGAGCCAAAATTTCCATTCTCCTCTGATACGAGACATGTCATCATTGTTTAAAGCTTGGTATTCACAAACAGATCTGTCGAGAGCATTACAAGGACCCATCAATATTTTTCTCAAAAAACCTCTAAATGATAAAACCTCTGACGTTATAAAGAGTGCACCCTAATGCTACTCATGGTATGCTTTGGTCTTTCTAGATGATGTCCCCATTCATATTCAGGAGAACTAGAAATGAGTAATGATCTCATCCAAATCCCAGAGGTTTTTATTATCTTTACTTTGAACAAGGTCCTACAATTCGAGATTGAGTAATATATGTTTACTCCAAACTCTTATTGGCTCAAATAATAAGGGCAGATAGGAGAGTTGTCTCGTGTCGAACCCTTTGAGTGAAAGCTCTGTTCATTTATCTTGCCAATAATACCACATGAGTGTACCTGAAAAATAGAATATTGCAAGGGCCTTTGAAAGGGGAATTTATAAGCCAACACCTCTCATTATGTTTCCTAGCAAGTGATTGAATTCACAAATGAGGACTTTTTAAAATGAGGGTTTTTTATATGACTGATGAACTCAACACTCCTCAGTTTGGGCTCTATATTCATCCCATATACCATGTTCGTACAATGGCACAATGGCACTCGAGGAAACTTTGGAATGGGAAATTCCCCAACCGCATACCCATTGATGGCATGCAAATATGTCATAGATCAAAGTATTATAACCCTAAACCTCTTATGAACCGAAATAAATGGAAAACCCAGTTAACCCAGTCATTATCATGTCCCCTTAACCTAAGTCCATGCATCCTCCTTGATTGCCTTTGCTTTGGTGGAACATGGTTTAGAAGGGAAATTTATTGGACCATGGCCAATTCTAATTTCAACAGACTTGTGGAGGGTGAAGAATTGGAAGGTTATGGTTCAAGTTCATCTCTTTCATTATTTTTGTGGTTGAGGACTCTATGCCTTCTTTTTTGGGGAAAAAAAAGTGAGAGATTTGATTTTTCACAATAGACCCTATTCCATGGTGTTGGGAAACACATACATAACTCAATGGACTTTAGAATTTGACCTAGAAGTGGATGTGCCCTCAATTGTCTCAGTCTAGGTTCATCTTCCTCAACTGCTCAAGAAATTTAATCTAAATCAAGAGACACAATTCTACTCTACTACTCTACAAAAATTAATTCACAATTTAGAACAACATTCGCAAACATGCATCAATCACATACACAAGTACACATATTTATCTAGGGGAAACCAACTCGTAAAAACCCCTTAAGCTTGCTTGCATTAATCAAATGAATAGATAATCTATTACAATTGCTAGCTTGCTCTTAGCTCAACTTGCAAAAGAACAATTGTTCTCTCTATTCAATGAAAAGTTATGACCTAGATTTAATCAATTTATGCCTCCACCTAAGCTCCTATTTCCTTGTTTAAATCCTAAGGAAATTGGCCCCCATTTTTTAGGAATTTCCTCCAAATTGATTGTGTAATTCCCAAGGATTGATCTTTGATTGCATGCAACACCTGTACACTCAATACTAGTCTACAACTGATGTTACATTGGCTTGGAATCTCCACCACACTTGAGCAATTTGAATTCCTTGCATGCATGATCTATTTTTGTTGATTGCTCAGTTAACACGATGATCCTTAATTGAGTTAGCAATTAAAGATTTTAGGGGTTAAGTCTCATTAGGAGTTAATGGGGTTAGGATTTTAGGGGTTTAGGGGGTTAGGGGTTGGGGAATTAGGTTTAAGGGGTTAGGGGTTAAGGTTAGATGTTCAGAGGTTTAGGGGATTAAATGGGTTAGGGATTTAGAGGTTTAGGAGATTTATTGGTTGAGAATTTATGGGTTAGGGGGTTGGGGTTGGGGTTAGGGGTTAAGGGTTTAGAGGTTTAGGGTTTAGGGGGTTAAATGGGTTAGGGGTTTAGGGGGTTAAATGGGTTAGGGGTTAAGGGTTTATGGGTTAAGGGTTTAGAGGTTTAGGGTTTAGGGGGTTAAATGGGTTAGGGGTTTAGGGGGTTAAATGGGTTAGGGGTGAAGGGTTTAGGGGTTAAGGGTTTAGAGGTTTAGGGTTTAGGGTTTAAATGGGTTGGGGTTTAGAGGTTTAGGGTTTAGGGGGTTAAATGGGTTAGGGGTTTAGGGGTATAGGGGGTTAAATGGGTTAGGGGTTGGGAATTAGGGATTAATGGGTTAGGGTTAAGGGTTTAGGGGCTTAAATGGGTTAGGGGTTTAGGGGCTTAAATGGGTTAGGGGTTAAGGTTTTAGGGGTTAGGGGTTAAGGGTTTAGAGGTTTAGGGTTTAGGGTTAAACATGTTAGGGTTTAGAGGTTTAGGGGGTTAAAAGCGTTAGGGGTTGGGAATTAATGTTTAATGGGTTAGGGGTTAAGGGTTTAGAGGTTTAGGGTTTAGGGGGTTAAATGGGTTACGGGTTTAGGGGTATATGGGGTTAAATGGGTTAGAGGTTGGGAGTTAGGGTTTAAGGGGTTAGAGGTTTACGGGATTAAATGGGTTAGGGGTTGGGAATTAGTGTTTAAGGGGTTAGAGGTTTAGGGTTTAGGGGGTTATATGGTTTAGGGTCGGTTTATAGGTTTAGGGGGTTAGGGGATTTAGCAGTTAAGAATTTTAAAGTGTTAGGGGTTAATGGGGTTAGGGTTTAGTGGGTTAAATGGGTTAGGGTTTTAGGAGTTTAGGTGTTAAATGGGTTAGGGGTTGGGAATTAGCGTTTAAGGGGTTAGGGGTTAAGAGTTAGATGTTTAGAGGTTTAGGGGATTAAATGTGTTAAGGATTTAGAGGTTTAGGAGATTTAGCAGTTAAGAATTTATGGGTTAGGGGTTAAGGGGTTAGAGGTTTAGGGTTTAGGGGGTTAAATGGGTTAGGGTTTTAGGGGGTTAAATGGGTTAGGGGTCAGGAATTAGGGTTTAAGGGGTTAGGGGTTAAGGGTTTAGAGGTTTAGGGTTCAGGGGTTAAATGGGTTAGGGGTGAAGGGGTTAGGGGTTAAGGGTTTAGAGGTTTAGGGTTTAGGGTTTAAATGAGTTAGGGTTTAGAGGTTTAGGGTTTAGGGGGTTAAATGGGTTAGGGGTTGGGAATTAGGGATTAGTGGGTTAGGGTTAAGGGTTTAGGGGGTTAAATGGGTTAGGGGTTTAGGGGGTTAAATGGGTTAGGGGTTAAGGTTTTAGGGGTTAAATGTGTTATGGTTTGAAGTTTAGGGGGGTTAAATAGGTTAGGGGTTGGGAATTAATATTTATTAGGTTAGGGGTTAGGGTTTAGAGGTTTAGGGTTTAGAGTTAAATGGGTTGTGGGTTTAGGGGTATAGGGTTAAATGGGTTAGGGTTGGGAATTAGGGTTTAAGGGGTTATAGTTTAGGGAGTTAAATAGGTTAGGGAACAGGAATTAGTGTTTTAAGGGGTCATGAGTTTAGGGGTTAGGGGTTATATGGGGTAGGGCAGTTGAGGTTTAGGGGTTAGGGGATTTAGCGATTCAGGATTGCCCCAAGGGTTAGGGTTATTGGGGTTAGGGTTTAGGGGGTTATCATCACAATTCCAGATACGGTTTGGGGCATTGAATTTAGGTAGGTGTTGGGAATTAGGGGTTAAGGGTTTTGAGGTTTTGGGTTTTGGGGGTTAATTTGGTTAGGGGTTTAGAGGTTCATGGGGTTAGGGGATTTAGTAGTGAAGGATTTTAGGGATTAGGGGTTAATGGGGTTAGGGTTTAGGGGGTTAAATGAGTTAGGGGTTTAGGGGTTAAATGGGTTAGGGGTTGTGAATTATGGTTTAAGGGGTTAGAGGTTTAGGGTTTAGGGGGTTTAATGGGTTACAGGTTTATAGGTTTCCCTGTCATATCCATATTTGTTTAATTTCATGATTAATTAGGCATTTTTAATGTCTCACTACTTGGTTAATTAGGAGTAAGTAATAATGCAACTAAAGGATAAACTAAAGATCTATTTATAATATTGGGTTTATGAGTCATCTTTGAGTCTATAAACCCATATCCTATATCATCAAGGCATTCGAGGAGTCTGTCCATGTCAAATTTTACTTCATACAGTAACAATTTGAAAAAAAAAATCACCTTTAAACAAAGATGCTATAAATTTTATTTCAAAGAACACTATCAGATCTTTTTTCCCAATTATGGACAAACAAGTCATTTGAGTTGACATAATCAAATTATTGGTTAAATTTGTGTATGTACACAAACTTAAAACTAGACCTCAATACAAAGAAATGAGAGAAATAGCCATAAAACTAGTGCTCAACACATAAATAAAACAACTAACTCTAAAAAACACCCTATGTGGTCTACGATCTCAGCTTTGGAAGAACCATTGACTTTCATCTAAACATAGACATCGTTCCTGGTTGATATGCAAAAGCATCCCATTTTGATACAGTTGGGACCTAAAATATTCTATCTGAATGCACTTGAACTCAATTATTTACATAATTTAAATTGAGGAGTGCAAAGGAGTTGTAATAAGCAGTCATATTATACAAGATTGGTCGTTGCAACTTCTAAGTATTTTGAAATACGTTTTTTCCCTTTTGAGTTTTGGTACAGATGAAGGCTTATAGCCCAAAGAGTTATCAATTCCCGTGATTTTTTATTGAACCATTTTATTTTTAGAATATTGGGTCATATGATAGCAAATGTTGGAACTGTAACTTTGGACCTAGCCAAAGGGACTGAGAATCTGATGTTGTCATGTTGATCTTGGGAACTTCTAAGTTTTTTGAAATATGTTATTGGCCTTTTGAGGTTTGGTATGACAAAGGCTTATATCCCAAATATTTATCAGTTCTCATTCCTTTCTATTGAACCATTTTAGTTTTGGAAGATTTTTTCATATGATAGCAGATGCTAGAAGTATAAATTTGGAGCTAGTGAAAGGGTTTGGTGTTGTCACATCTATGTTTGAATTTTTTGACAAAAATAATGTTATAGATCCAAAGGACCACAATGAGGTTAACCCTGAAAAATATCATGGCCCTTTAGCGTTTAATAATGTGGAATTTAATTATCCAGCTCATTTAAATACCATTATTTTGAGAAGTTTCAACCTTAGAATTAATGCAGGGAGTAGTGCCACACTAATTGGAAAGAGCGGGTGTGGTAATTCCACCATCGTCAAATTCACTGAGAGATTCTATGATCTAGTGAAAGGGATAGTACTCACATATGGAAAATATTTAAGGAGCTTCATTTTCCAGTCTCTGAGACAAAACATAGCTCTTGTAGGGAAGGAGAAAACTCTTTTTGTTAGGAGCATCTAGGATAACATTGTGTATGGTAAATATAATGCAACTGATGTGGAGATAATAGAGGCTGCCAATGCCCATGAATTTATTTTGTAATTTCACTAAAACAAATATTTAACTACAATTAGTCAGTAAGATTGTGAATTGAATGTTATTAATGAATGGTGTGCATTGTGAATATATACTACAAATGTTTAAAGGATGGATATGAATTGAACACATGGAAAAGGAACTTGGTCAACTTTCATTCCATGTGGATGGGACAAGTAATAGAGGCAAGAATGTGCAATGAAGTGGAGACTCAAGCTCGTGAATCAAATATTGTACAACATTTCAATTTTTAAAAGAGAAGGAAGAAAATAAATAATTTTTTAAAGGCCAATTCCATGAGAGAATTAAGGAACTTTGTGATGCTTCGGTTAGATTAGAGTGCACAAAAATGATAAAATGTAGCAGGTGGAATTTGAGAACGAATTGCTTAAGGCGGGATATATAAGTGATATAAGATTGTGTTGAGTTTCACAAGGAGGAAAGGCTTATCAAAATGCACTGTAATGTGGGCTTAATGAGATGGAAGCTATCAATGACAAGATTCAAGAAGCAGGGAAACTTGAAACTCAAAATCTTGGTATAGAATTAAAAGGGAAATTGTAACTAGTAGTTTTTGATGATGATGGATTGGGAACTAGGGGTGGGCAGGTAAAAAAACTCCAAGCATCACACTTCAGAGGCATAGATATTAAAAACTCAATCAAAATGAAATCCCTAACTCTGGACACACACCATAACATCATCAACCTCTTGCTTTGACCAAGTTATTCAATAGTACATTCCTAGAAAAAATTTCTAATCACTAGAGGTTCATTGGTCCTTTGGAAAATATTAAACTCAACCATCATTCATGTATGGTCCCTTGATGAATCCAATGAGAAAAATCACTATAATTACAACAACAACCATTATATATATTGGCAGAGAGATTTACTCGCAACAACAACAAAATACATTAGTCACAGGGGGGGTTGAACCTATTTTACTAGTTTGACAATGACAACATCTATAAAAAAATACACGAAAATGACGTCAAACAAGTAGAAGCAATGAGTTTTTGAAAGTTAAATGTTGATGCATTTCAAAGTTGCACTAGTGTTGGAAAGAACACTTGAACAACTTAAGTAGAGCTACAAAGCTTGGGCCAATTTAATCTTCAAAAGTCATAATTAACAGTGCTTCATGAGAATGAATAGACAACATGAATAAACAACAATAACAGTCCCTTCACAAGAGAATCTATGCTTAAGTGTTTTTGCGAGAATGAATGAGCAAAGAGAGAGAATTCCCCAACCATAAGTGATAAAATAACAAAGAGAAAAGAGAATGAGAATATGCTTATGGACCTGTGTGGAATAGTCTATGGACATGTGCAAGCATTAAATATCACGAGTTAGAGTGTTACATACCTCAAATTGACATATAATTTTTCAATACATAGCCTGATACTGGCAGACTGAAGGCTAAACATAACATAGTATGCATTGAAATAATAACATAATCTATTATTCCACTATAGTTACATAATCTCATAATCGAAATTGGAAGGCAGAGTAACTAATGTTAGAGATGAAGTTGCAAGAGCAGACTTGAGGTATAGGCTCTATAGTCAGAGTAGTTACAAAATGGTAATAACAATAGAGATTTTATGTATGTGGATGCCAAAACAAATAAATTTTCTCTACTTGTTGGCTTAAGTGTTGGACCTGTAAGGCAGAGTAGATGTCAGGGAACCTAGCCTATGGGCTATAGCAGTTACAAGTTACAAGTGTAGATGCCTGAGAGTCTTAAGTAATGAATGTGAAGACATTTCAAGCCATTTATATTGATTTCAAAGGGCGAGGTAATAAACAGTCTAAGAGAAATAAGGATAAATACCAAAGGGGGAGGACCAAATCAATAAGACTAAGCAATGTTTATGTTGCCATCAATGTCGGGGGGGGGGGGGGTGGTGTTGTTAGTGATGTTGATATTGATGTCTCAAGAGTTTTGATTTTGTGATGTACTGGAATTGATGAGGAAGTCTATTATTTTCCATGTGTATGGTATATGTCAATTATTTTCATATTTATTGATATTTTCAAGGTAGTAGAGAGTTTCTTAGCATTAATATTTTTCACAACTTGCGATACTCGAATTGCAATGGCAAGACGATATTTGGCAGGTCTTCCTTGTTGGGGTTTCTTCTTATCCCAACAATTCCTCCTCCAAAGATAGATGGGTTGCGAGTATATATTTGTGATTGTGGTAGGAAACCCCTAGAGGATCAAGTGATCCGAACAGATCCAACCAACATTTAATCAGGTCACTCACTCTTAACAAGGAAAATGTGGAATCTAAACCAAGGAACGACAAAAGGAAGAGTGTAAATGAAAATGAAAAAGAAAAAGGTTTGCAGAAAGACTAATAGATGATAAGCTGCCAAAAAAAAATCCAATAATGCCACAGTTAGTTCACAAAAAGATGGAAGTTCAAACTGTTTGCTAAAAAGTGAACTTCTATGCATATCAAGCTCCTGTAGACCATTTTGCTTCTCTTTGTGCAAGTAGTTTTTTTTATTACGTGGAAGCACATCACAATTAATCTCACTATATTAAATTGCTTCTTCTATAACTTCTTAAAGGCTATCCTATTGAACTTGTATCAAATAGGTTATGATTTTGTTACTACATAAAACAACAAAAAAATCAGCCAAATTTAATCATAGAATTTCCCTCCTAATCTAAAAATATTAAGCAATATCATTCCTCATAGTATTGCAGCCTAGCCAATTAATTTATAGAGAAAGCGTTTCTAAAATATAAATTACATTATAATTTTCCTCAAAACTACTTCCTTCATAGACAATAGAAGACAAAACTATACACTTAAACAATTACATTGTTACCTTGGATTTGGAGATCCACGAATATTTATAGAATTTAATTTACATTCATAAATTAAGCCCATATTATTTCAAAACTAGAGACAACAATTTCAAAGTACCAAGTAATTAGTGTATTGCTAGTGTAGCTGTGTAAGAATATATATATTCAAGTGCATTGTTCACAGGCATGTGTATCCAAAGTTAGTTCTTATATAAGTATTATAGGATTTTGTCTTTCATAATTTGAACTTATCCTAATATATGAAAGGGTTAGTTTACAATCTTTACATTCCCATGACTAATATATCAATGTTATGCTAGTTTGAACACCACATGCATATCATACATGGAATATAATGTGAGATCTTATACTCAAACTTTATTGCAGGAAAGACACAAGAAAAAATGAATTGAAGAATGCAATACGTCAATGCTTACCTGAATTCCAAATCCAAAGGAATTTAATTGTGTTACGGTCCTCCTGTATTAATAAATTGATCGTGCATCTGACAAAGGAAGCTTTGAAAGCTCATTTAACCTCACAATGTTTTTGAAGGCACTCGGTAAGATATTATCATAACCAACATGCTCTAAGATGTGTTCTTCCAAATTACCATCTAAAGTTTGAAGGGCATAAAAAGGATGGATAACAAAGAAAAATGATTCTCTATCTTAATTCCACCAATCTTGGAAAAAAAATATAATGCCAAAATGGTTTATAAGGGCTTAGTTTCATGAGAGCCATTACAACAATGAACTGGTTGTTGGGACTCATGTTGACTACACTATTGTAACTCACTGTGGCCAAACAATGCTAGACGAAAATGCCAACAAACTCAGTAATGCCATCTATGTTTAGAGAGAGGGATTTTTTCGTTGTTATGTCAGTGGAATCCATTAAATAACTTCCACTCTCTGTGGATTTCGGCCAATAGGGAAACAATGTCTCTAAGTGCTTACAAAAATATATAGAAGCGGCCAATAAGATTCAAGAGAAGACATCACATCCTATAACAACATGTAAAAACTGATTCACCCACCTCTTACAATGAACTCGTTGTGCCATAGTTTTGTCAGCAATGAAAGTGAAGCCAAATGTGATGCATAAAATAGATTTAGGCTTTCACGGATGCATATTTTTATACAACATGCATATCATGGCTAAAGAAGCAATAACCCCTCAAATGGATGACCCATAAACACCACAATTTTCCATGTTTCATATTCTAGGCGGGCCTACAATAATAATGAAAATATG
This sequence comes from Pinus albicaulis, assembly GCA_034641835.2. Lineage (NCBI taxonomy): Eukaryota > Viridiplantae > Streptophyta > Pinopsida > Pinales > Pinaceae > Pinus > Pinus albicaulis. Next base: position 1,600,722,364 of record CM076575.1, on the reverse strand, counting down.
AAATGAGGAGTATGATAGCTCTTGAGTAACGATCTATGTGTATTTGTCTGCAACTACACAATGTGCACTAATTACACGGTGCAGTGAGTGCATAGACAATTATCACAACTTAATGAAAATAAGGATTTGATATGAACCTAAGTTTGAAGATCGAACATACTCTCAACTTCAAACTTCATGCGCTTCATAATTAAATGGCCAAGCTAGAAATGCAGCCTTGCATATCAAATCATTTAAGGGTTTTGAATAAAAATAAAGTTTGTCTTTGTATTTTGATCTTCATTGCATATTTTGGAATATTTCAAAAATTTGATGGATAGTTCCTATCCACTGGACTTCCTGAATATGCAATCTAGTTTAGCTCAGGTTGCATGGGAAGGTTTTCATATCAAAAATTTGCAAAGGTTTTGAGAAAAACTAAAATTTTTGTTTGTGTGCATGGTTTTGTGGAAAATTAAAACCAAAGTTTGTGTGCCACTTCTTATTGTGTTTGTGTGTATTTCTTATTGGTCTCTACAAGGTTGAGTTCATTATATATCTTCACAAAACTACTCTAGTACAAGGACATGTTGTCTAACCTTTGCACTCATGTTATTTAGTCTCCACTTGTTGTACCACAAAGTATGGTTTGACTCTCTGGCTTAAAACATTCACAAATCCACAACAAAAACTCCATTCAACATCACATTGGCATCATCACTAGTCGACTCCTTCTCTTGGAAGATATAAAGTATTCCATCAATGATTAATTTCTCCAGATTAGCATCATCAATATCTGAATCTCCCAGGTTCAAAACTACCTTTTCAATTGTTCACTTCCATCTTTTAGATCTTCGACGGTGCTTCCCACAATATCAACAACTCCCACTTTGCTAGCTAGAGACTCAACCCAATCCTAAAAAGAAGAAATGCAACACAACCCAAACCTAAAAAGTAGATAAGAGTTTGACTTGCTTAGTGTTCAAGTCTCAGACAAGGAACTCACCACTTGTGCTAATACTATCAACAAAAGAAATTCAGACCTGGTGTAAATACCAATTCAATCAAGAGAAAGAAAATATTACACGCGAGAAAATCAAATTTACATGACCTGTTAATTTAGTATTATTACTGATAAGAGATAAAAGGTAGCATTTATTTTCCCATACTTGAATCCTACCATCTATGGAGACCAAGGAATGTTAGGATATCACCCCATGTCCATGTCCATGTCCATCGGTATTTATGGAAAAAATAGAATGATTGAGGAATCCTTATTCATGAAGATCTAAAATGTGACATATCCCTCTATGACTAACTATTAAATTCCATATCTATGTTTCCATATTTAACCAGTGTAAAGTCAACCTGATTATTTTCGAACATGTGAAGACCAACCTGCCAATGATTTTCTGGTGAGGGAGAAATTATTTTCAAAGTGTCCGAAGAATCTACTTAGTTAGAGGCTATATCCAAAACTTCAACAAGGGAACACAATGTACATCGAGAAGAGTGAAAACTAGTTGTTGTAATTTAAGGAACATAACTTTAAAGTTGGAGCTCAGCTTCAAATTTTGCAGACTAACCAAACTTGTATCAAATTCCCTATCTCCTATTTAGAGGAAACAAATATTATGTAGCTTTTGTACATGATGATATATTACAACATGCATAATGTGACAAGTGTTGGGGAAAATGAACATCTTGAACAAACCTATAGGCATATTTTGTTTGTGACAAAAAACAAGATGTTGAGATAGACTTAGCTTAGCTTCAAATTTTGAAAACTAATCAAACTTGTATAAACTTCCCAATTTCCTATTAGAGGAAGCATATATGCTATAGCTTTTGTACATGATGATATCACACCTCGTGTAGAGTCATAGTTGCTAGGGAAAATGAATGTCTTGAACAATCCCATAGACATATTTTATCACAACAAATAAGATGCTTAGACAGACTTTAAAAACTAAGGGTATGATATTTTTAGCTAGGACTCAGTTGTTTAGAGGAACTTGCTATGGGTTAATGATAGACAGGTTGTATCTAATTGTATCAACTAAGATCGAAGGGACAAAAGAGGAATTGCTTTCCGAGAAATATTTCTGGGAAAAATTGTTGCGTACTTCAGAGACGACTACCCCACCAAAATGAAGAGCCCAACAAATCGTTGTCTTTATATAAGATAACGTGAATGGTAAGTGAAATAACAACCTCAGTATAGGCGCGAGACAATAGTAGCCTGCAAGTTGACAAACTTAGGGTGCACTATCAGAGTCAATTTTGCAAGTATTAGATAATATTGTCTTAAATTGATATGGTTTTGTCTTAATTGTTAATTGTCTTAAATGAGTTTTGTCTTAATTTTCATTGTCTAAAGTGGCCATTGTCTTAAAATATTTTTGTCTCAAACTGTTTTTTTCTTAAATATAAAGTCTTGTCTTAAAATATTTTCATCTTAAATTGTTTTTGTCTTACAATATTTTTGTCTCAAATTGTTTTTGTCTTAAATATAAAGTTTTGTCTTAAAATATGTTTGTCTTAAATTGTTTTTGTCTTAAAATATTTTTGTATTAACCTGTTTTGGTCTTAAATATAAAGTTTTGTCTTAAAATATTTTTGTCTCAAATTGCTTTTGTCTTAAATATAAAGTTTTGTCTTAAAAGATTTTTGTCTCAAATTGTTTTTGTCTTAAATATGAAATTTTGTCTTAAAATATTTTTGTCTCAAATTATTTTCTCTTAAATTTTATATTTAAGACAATTAATTGATATTAAATTTTAATGTAAAATAACCTAAAATAAAAAGTAAATTTTTAGGACAAAAGATTTCTTTTGTCTGAAACAAATGTCTTAAAATGCCCTTCATGTAGTAGTGCAGAGACACTACAGACCTTACCCGCCACCTCATCCGCAATCCCTTGATTAGAAACCCCATCTTCTCATCCAATTTTATCTTGACAAGTCAACACTTGGTTTCTCTTCCAATCTTCTCCCATGACCTCAACAAACAAGTTGGACCAATTTCACTATACTAATTCTCTCGCATGAATCGTTTCGAGATGATATTAACTCGACACAACATATTACAATATTCCAGTAGAACATGAACACAAAAAATAAGAAAGAAAGATTTGTTTTTCTAATTCCATTTTAATGAAATACCATGCTTTTCTGTACTAAAATTCATGTTTAAAAAACAAAAACATCTTACGCCACTTTTTGATGTCCTTTTCATTTGTACTAAGATATATATTTCGTTATATGAATATTTCAGTTTCTTTTATTTTATTTTATGGTGAATGGTTCATTCGATGATTTGGATATAAGTTTAGTTTCTTCTTAATATATGATTCATATATCAGTTGGTATCAGATATATGATTTATATATCAGTTGGTATTAGTTGGTTTTTTGGGAGTTTAATTTTCATTATGTTATTTATTTAAATGTTATAAAGAAATATGGAAGATGAAGTAATTTGTAGAGTAAAAATTGTTCCATTGATATCCAATTCTATTTACCATTACTGTCCTAATTTATTTATCCTTTCACAATCTGATTAAAATGTATACAGATGAAAAGATACCCACATATTAATCATGGAAGCCAAATTTTTTTTTATTTGTTTACGAATTATCTCTATGATTCACTGTGTCTTCATACAATATTTGGTATCCATGAGAAACACCTAAATTAAAAGGGCATAAAATCATAATCATCCAAATATTCATGTACAAAAGTACATTATCAATGCTTCAAACAGTTGAAAATAATTATATTATTTGTGTATTAATGGAGAAAATGTTACATAAGTTGTAATGTATCTCCTTAGTTTAGGATTTGTTCCTAGAATTTAGGAGTCTGTTTGTAACTTCCTGATTTCTTGTGATGTACTTAAAGATGTATTTTCTGATTCATGAATGTAGAATGATCTCTCCGTTTGAGTGTAGTCTCCAGGTGCAGTACTCACCTGAGAGCTACAACTCCTCCTTTTCAATTCTGTGTATATTTTATCTTGGTATCGGAGCTCAGATTGGGTGAGCCTGATTTTTATTGCCTTTGTGGCTGAATCACCTTTGTGGCCAAATTGCATTTGTGGCTGAATCGCCTTTGTGGTAAAAGTGCCTTTATGGCTGCGTGTACACGAGAGATTTGTGCTCGGTCGAGCAAGTGGACTGCGGTAACACCTGGCTCACGGTCTCAGATGATTTATTAATCTATGAGCAGAAGACGGTTGTCGCGTTGTCTTCGTTGACAGTCGCGCTGAGAAGCGAAATTGGTGTGACTGTTCAGCCCATACCCGTGCCAACGCGCCAAATCACGGGATTGGCGCAGAAGCGCATGAGATGCCCGCGCCAGGATTTTGCCTTGCGAAGTTTTTGTTCTGGGCGCGGATTTTTCGCTCGGAAAGGCGCCATCTCACCTTTGGTTGCAGATCTGCGGGATGTTGCAGATCTGTCCGGGAGAGGTAGATCGGATCAGTCTTGTGGCTGTATTGTGAAACAGAAGATTTGCTCAGTGGAGCAAGATTATTTTGCAAATTTTCCAGATATTGCTGGATCTGAATCGAAGATACAGTGGGTGGATCAGGAGAACTAGCATAATAGTGGCAGATCGGTTGTCAGGATCTGACATGTATTGTTTTTTTTTTCTCTGAATCAGTTGGGTAGATTCATTTATTTGTAGATCAGTTTAGAATGAGTAACACTATGGAATCATATCTCCACGAGTCTGGCAAACTCGATGGATCTAACTTCACGAATTGGAAGTTTAAGATACAAACCTTGCTTGAGGGTGCAAATGCATGGTCGATAGTTACAAGAGATGAGCAGAGATCGAATTCAATCACAGGAGCGACTACGCAGGAGCAAGATTGGGATAAGAGAGAAAAAAAAGCGAAAGTTTTGCTGAATATGTCCATCAAGGACAACATTATCCCACATATCAGAGAATGTAAAACGTCCACGGAGATCTGGACGACCATCAAAATTTTATATCAGACCCAGAACACAAATCGGATTATGGCACTCAAAGGCAAGTTGTTTTCAATGAAGATGGATGAAAGTGAGATTGCTGCTGCATTCATCGCGCGAGTTAAAGATCTGAAAGACGGATTGGGAGACATCGGAGAGAAGGTGTCTGATTCCAATCTCGTCACAATCACACTGAATGGGATGAGGGATGAATATCAAATGTTCATCACTGGATTGGCGGCAAGGGAGAAAGATCCTACATTTGAATAAATAATAGGGATCTTGCTGCAAGAAGAGGAGCGACGACAAAATTTGAAACCCCAGAGCGATGATCTTGCTTTGATAGCGAAACGACGATTATTCAGAGGGAAGCTGCCACAAAAGAAATCACAGTCACAACAACAACAACAGCAGAGAGGAGGAGGTACATCGCAGAAGAGTCCGTACATAGGTATGCATGTAAATAATCCTATAAGAAGATGTTATTATTGTGGAAAGAATGGTCATATACAAATTGAATGCCTTAAGAAGCAGGAAGATGATGCAAATAAAAAGTTGTCGAAACACAGAGGATACTTTGTTGAAGAAGATGAAGATCTCAGTCACGAATTTCGACTGTTCACAGCTGACTGTGCCCTTACAGCATCTAACGAGGACGACATCTGGGATGTTGATTCTGGTGCATCCTCTCACATGACAGGTAAGAAGGAATGTTTTGAAACTCTTGAAGAAAGTACATATAGATCAAAAATTTATTGAGGAGATGATAGTGGATACGAGATTAAAGGCTATGGGGATATTCCGGTAAAGTTACCAAATGGTGATATTAGTCGTCTTAAAAATGTTCTATATGTACCCGGGATTAAGAAAAATTTGATATCTGTATCCATGATAACTGATCAAGATATGCAAGTCGAATTCTTCAAGACTCATTGTGTCATAAAGGATTGCAGGAAAGAAATTGTTGCAACAGGCGTGCATGTAGGAAGCCTATATAGACTGGATGTAAAAAGTATAACATAACAAGCCATGATTGCAGCTGGATCGACAGCCGAAAAAATCTGGCACCAGAGATTTAGTCATTTGAATTTACAGGACCTCATGTTATTACAGAGAAAAGGTATGGTCGAGGGACTCCCTGTTTTTCACAATACTCAGTTAAATTGTGATGGATGTGCCTTAGGTAAAATGCATAGAGAAGAGTTTCTTGTGCATGATAGAAGGAAGGAAAGAGATATCCTAGAACTAGTGCATATTGACATATGCGGACCTATGCAGACGAGGTTGCTAGGTGGTGAATATTACTTTCTTTTATTTACTGATGATTGCACTAGATATTCATGGGTTTATTTTCTGAGTAAAAAGAGTCAGACTTTCCAGTACTTTATAGAATTTAAAACATTGGTGGAAAAATAGTTAGGAAAAAGCATAAAAATTCTCCGCTCTGATCAAGAGGGAGAATACAGGTCAGGAGAATTCATGAAATTCTGCAAATATCATGGAATTTTTCAACAGTTTACAGTGCCTCACACACCATAGCAGAATGGAGTGGCAGAGCGCAAGAACAGAACTTTAGTGGAGTGCACAAGGAGTATGTTACAAGGTAAGGGTCTATCTAATAGTTTTTGGGCAGAAGCCATTAATATTGCTGTCTATTTAAAGAACATAAGTCCTACCAAATGTCTTGGCTTCAAAACCCCCTTTGAAGCATTATATGGACTCAAACCAGTAGTAAATCATTTAAGAGTATTTGGGTCAAAAGCCTTTGCCCATATACCCAAAGTTGATAGGAAGAAATTAGACCCTAAAGCTATCAAATGCATCTTTGTTGGATATGGCACTGAATTTAAAGCATATAAGTTATTCAATCCTGAGTCTCATAAGATATTTGCAAGCAGGGATGTAGTGTTTCATGAACAGGTTCAAGAATGGAAGGATGACAGTGATGATGATTGCCACATTCCATTGTTGATGGAGGAAAGCAGCGAGGATGAACGAGAGCAGGAGTAGAAATAAAAGCAGAATGAAGAGCAGAAAGAAGAGCAGGAAGAAGGTGATAGAATCAATAATCCAAGCCCAGATAAATCTGAAGAAAACAAATTTGAGGTAAGTCCCCTACCAATGAGATCAAGTAGGAAGACTCAAATACCAACCAGATTGAAAGACTATGCTTTGATGTCAAATATTTTGAACATTGTAGAACCCACTAATTATAAAGAAGCTAGTCAATATGAGGCATGGAGGGTTGCAATGAATGAAGAGATTGAATCTATTATTAGAAATAACACTTGGGATTTAGTTGAACTGCCTAAAGATAAAACACCCATAGGATGTAAATGGCTGTATAAACCAAAAATGAATGTAGATGGAAGTATAGAAAAACTAAAAGCTAGGCTAGTTGAAAAAGGGTACTCATAGCAAGAGGGTATAGATTTTGATGATACCTTTTCTCCTATAGCAAAGTTAAACACTATCAGAATGCTTATTTCTTTAGCAACAAAACACAATTGGGAGCTACACCAGCTTGATGTTAAATCTGCATTTTTAAATGGTCAATTGAAAGAAAAAATTTACTTAGTACAGCCTGAAGGGTTTGTAAAGAAGGGGCAGAAACATCTTGTTTGCAGATTGAAAAAGGCACTATATGGCTTAGAAAAAGCACCCAGGTCTTGGTATGAAAAGATTTATTCTTTCTTTTTAGAGCATGGTTTTCATAGGAGTTTTAATGAACCAAATTTGTATACCAAGTACAATAAATAGGGGCAGATTATTTTGATTTCTTTGTACGTGGATGACATGATTATAACAAGCAATGCAGATAATTTAATCAAAGAAATCAAATGACTGATGGCACAAGTTTTTGAAATGAAAGATCTCGGAAGTCTTCATTACTGTTTGGGATTGGAAGTATGGAGATATACTGGACATACTTTTCTTACTCAAGGAAAGTATGCCAGAAGTCTGCTGGAAAAATTCGGCATGGAGCAGTGTAGGTCAGCAGCAACACCATTGCTAGAATTTTAAGTTGTGCAGTGACGATGGCACTAAGGAGGTGGATTCCACTATGTACAGACATCTAGTTGGGAGTTTGATATATCTCACAAAAACTAGACCAGACTTGGCATACTCTGTTAGTGTGTTGAGCCAATTCATGTCTAAACCACTTGAAAGTCACTGGGTTGCAGAAAAAAGCGTGTTGAGGTATCTTTGTGGTACTAATAATTATGGTATTTTACACACTGACACATCGGATGTTACTCTAGCAGGTTTTTCAGATTCAGTCTGGGCAGGTAACCTGGATGATCGAAGGTCTATCACAGGTTACGCATTCAGCATAGGAATCGGGGTCATAGCATGGAGCAGCAAAAAGAAAATCACTGTAGCCTTATCTTCATGTGAAGTTGAGTACCAAGCATTGTGTGCAGCCACATGTGAAGCGATCTGGTTGAGAAGGCTTCTTAATGATGTAGGAGAAGAGCAGAAAAACTCAACTTCCATCAAAAGCGACAACTAGAGTACCATTAAAATAACATACAATCCAGTGTTTCATAAAAACACCAAACATATTGACACTCAGTTCCATTTTGTTAGAGAAAAACTACAGTCAAAAGAAATCATTGTTGAATATTGTAAAACTTGTGACAATATGGCTAATATTTTTACTAAGCCTCTTGCACGTGTAAAGTTTTAATTGTTTATAGGGATGCTAGGAGTTCAAGATAATCCTTTCTCCATTAAGGGGGGGAGTTGAAAATAATTATATTATTTGTGTATTAATGGAGAAAAGGTTACATAAGTTGTAACGTATCTCCTTAGTTTAGGATTTTTTCCTAGAATTTAGGAGTCTGTTTGCAACTTCTTGATTTCTTGTGATGTACTTAAAGATGTATTTTATGATTCATGAATGTAGAGTGATCTCTCTGTTTGAGTGTAGTCTCCAGGTGCAGTGCTCACCTGAGAGCTACAACTCCTTCTTTTCAATTCTGTGTATATTTTATCTCAGACATTATCTTTGCAAATATGAATCACAAAGACATTTTACACACACATATATAGGATTGATTTGTCGTATGGACTGATTATGTATGCGGGTGGGGAAAATTGAAACTCAAGGGTAACTGATTAAAATGATGTAAAGACTAAAAGGTATTCCAAAATTTAAAATGGAAGGATACTCAGGGATAATTAACTCAGAAAAGAAGGAAACTAAGGGACAATTAACTTGAATAAGAGCGAGATCATTTGTACAAATTATGACCCATAACTGTTCTTGATATCCCAAAATGGCCACAATCATATGAAATGCTCATGTTTACCATTGTCGTTCACTTCTGGAAAAATACCATAATATATTAGTGTTCACGTCATTATTTTTCTTTACATAAAGTAAATACATGAGATTTTCAAGTAATGCCATATCAACTAAGTTTACAGAGAATAAAATTATAACTGACACATGGTGGTAAAATCGATTCACATTTTCCACTCTAAAATGCAGCCCATGCCAAAGTATTTACCAATCACTTTTCTGGTAGTCACTTCAATCAAGGTATTTCTGAAATTTTAAATTTCAGTTTAGTGAGGTAATATTGATAATCATTGATTTTTCAAATCAATTTCTGAGAGTTTAATGTTTTTAAAATTTTACACCAAAATCTTGGGGTGCAATTATATTACAATTATATTGTTAATTTAAACTAGAATAATTTTCAAAAACATTTGCCACTTCAAACTTATTTTTCTCTCTCGTCGTAACGTTCTTTGAAGCTTATTTCAATTCATTGGAAATTTATTAATGGCCTGATATGTGCTCCAATTTATATTTGTGGGACTGATAATCGATGTGCTTTATTTTTGACAACAGATTTCGAGGCTTCATAAATTCAATGCAAACATGTTTAAATATTTTTCATTTCGAAGAAGTGTTTTTTCTTTTGCAAACTATTGCTCTCTATTGTATATAGTGTCTCTTAAAATCCTTTCCTCAAATTTTAAGCCAACATATTGATTCAAGAGGTTTTAATTAAAGTGACCACACATGTCTTAATGTCAAGCAAGGGATTTTATGACAGTATGAGGGAAACTTACGAAATAGAACCACTGATTTTTTTGTATGTAAACATTTTGATATTAAAAAAAAATCATTTTTAATATGTAAACCAATTCATAAATTTAGATATTGAAAAGAGTCTAAACAAGATTATAGAGATAAGTTCACGTGAAAGCCCACACAATTGTAGATCAGACTTCAAAGCATCCTTTAAAACCCTAAGGCACCAAATTTAAGGTCAAAATATTTAAGGAAGGGAAGGTTTAAAAGGATTTGGAGATCAAACACCATTAAGGTGCTTGATTTACACTGTTACACATAAAGCATAGGAATGTCCTCTAAACCTCAGCGCTACTAACGATGAAACAATAACACAAGAAGAATCATGTGGAGAGGAAGGTGAGTCTAAAACAGGAAAAAAATTAATGTTGCAAAGAAATTTACTAATGAAGTGGCAAAAAGGATCAAAATGTGAGGCCTCAGAGGCAGTGATATAGAGGATTTGGAAATCATTTGGTATGATATTAAATTGTCTAGAAACTTTATTTCTCTTGTATTCCTCTAACTGATCCTTATAAAACCTATTGGTTAAAAAATGATCAAAGTATGTTAGTAGACAATGATCAAATTCCAGAATCAATCATACCAATCAATCCATCGAAATTGTAGTCAGATTCAACCCACAAGTGGCTTGTGTTTGGTCACTCGAGGTCGAGGAAGTTTAGGGATTGTGTCATGTGCAGTTGGAATACATGACCATGTACCTTTGAATCTATGGGATTATAGGCATGTGCCTCAATATCTTAAACGAAGGACCACATGATTTACCCTTCTTTTTTTTATTTATCATACTTTTCATGCCCACATTTTAGGCATATCTCTTTTCTTGCATATTAACCTCTATATAGAATACAATAATTTGGACATGCATGATATGATATTTACTCAACACCCAACATTTTCAACAATTTCTTTGCCTCTTCGCAGCTACCGGGCAAGACATTATCACTAGGAAGAGCCTTATCTTTGAATAACATGTAGTTAGTGGACCCTATTAAATGTAAAATGCCAATAATTATTAATGTTCATAAAATTAATCCCTTGCAATGTTGATTATGTGAAAATATTTCTAAAAATATAAGGGACTTGTTTGTAAATTACCTCATATTTTCTGAGAAACATGCATTTGACAAGCCTAAATTTTCTTTCAAATTTTATAGTAACATCGTTGTCCCCAACTCGGTAGAATTTGATTGACTGCCAGGTCCAAAGAGAGGGGTGGTGGAAGAAAAATTAAGGCTTTCGAAAAAAGTAGCAATGATATGAGCATCATCCCCTAGCTCATCATCTTTCTGGAATGCATCTACCAACATTGTCTCCATGGCAGTCGTATCCCTTAAGTAATCATCCATACTGACCTCTATTTGATTGCCTCCATTTTCAGCTTCTGAAGAGCTACTATTTCTGTAGTCATTCCTAATTGGTGAATATGGACTTAGTGGGATTTGAATAGGTGGTTGATTCAACCATTATTGATACCGTTCCTCTCCGAGTGTTTCTCTTAATTAAACCTTATCTCGATTTGACATTGGTCGTGCGGTGCAACGGAAGATGGTAGGTAGGTCTCTCATCATCACTAGAATCCTAATAATTTCAAAAAAAATATTTGAACATGATTAATAAAAAATCGATGATATCAATTAGTAAGCATGTAAATGCATGATTAATTGGTTTGGAGTTGAAAATAATTATACTATACCAAACAATTATTACCATCATTGTCCCAGGGTTGTGGCTAGAAGATGCCATGTTACAATTGACAGGGTGAAGTGGCTGACCATTTTCATCTACCAACCGTGCCTTGCGGTATGCTGCTCCTGATAAGAGATTTTGACGTTTTGGAAGTGTTTGAATATTTTGTGCATATGAACTCGATTATGAATCTGCATGAACCTGAAATTTGTATACATTAATTTTATTCAGCTAATTGACATGGATAAAAAAAAAATTCAATTATATAATAAAAATATAACAAAAATCTCAAATAATTACGTCTGGAGATGGAGAGGGAGAAATTTGGTGATGGTATGCTCGTCTTCTCTCAGCTAAAATGAGGAAACACTACAAACCTTACCCACCACCTCATCCACAATCCCTTGATCAGAAACCCCATCTTCTCATCCGATTTGATCTCTACAACTCAACACTTGGTTTCTCTTCCAATCTTCTCCCATTACCTCAACAAACAAGTTGGACCAATTCCAATATGATACTTCTCTTGCATGAATCCTTTTGAGATGATAAGTAATTCGACATAACATATTACAATGTTCCAATTTAATGTAATACCATGCTTTTCTGTACTAACATTCAAGTTTTAAGAAAAAAATATTACCTCACTCTTTGATGTCCTTTTCATTCCTGTAATAAGATATGTCTTTTGTTATATATCTTCCGTTATATGAATATTTCAATTTCCTTTTATTTATTTTTATGGTGAATGGTTCATTCGATGATTTGGATATAAGTTTAGTTTCTTCTTAATATATGATTCATATATCAGTTGGTTTGTTGAAAGTTTAATTTTAATTATGTTATCGATTTAAATGTTATAGAGAAAGATGGAGGATGAAGTAATTTGTAGATTAAAAATTGTTCGATTGATATCCAACTCTATTTACCGTTACTATCCCAATTTATTTATCCTTGCACAATCTTATTAAAACATCTACATATGAAAATATACCCACATATTAATCATGAAAGCCACAAACAATTGTATCTGTTCACGAATTATCTCTATGATTCACTGTGTCTTCATGCAATATTTGGTATCCATGAGTCGCATACACAAGTACGTTATCAATGCTTTGGACATTATATTTGCAAATATAAATCATCGTGACATTTTACACACACATATATAGCAGATTTTTTGTATGGACTAATTAAGTATGTGGGTGG